>JANHQD010003144.1:0-60637 GCA_024721195.1 Marasmius sp. AFHP31
TGCCGAAGGGATCGCACGAGTCGGCTTCCTTACTATGAAGACTGCTCTTATTCCCGGAGCTGTACAAGCCTGGATTGACGCCGTTGTCTTTGCCGCCGAGGCTCCTGCACCTCCAACTCTGGGATATGAGGAACTTCGGTTCTTCACTTTCACTCCTCAAATGGGGCGATGGTTATCTCGTACCCCTCTAGCCTATTCTCCCTTAGTCTGTGACCTCTATTACTTAGATCGTCTTCAGCAGGACGCAGCCTGGCGTTATTCCGATTCAGAAGTAGACGTGCCACCCGTTATTCCTTGGTACGACCATCTAGACGATACGGTACTACCTAGTTTATTCCACTTAGACGCGTAGTACACTCTGCCCAATGTAACGTGATCGCGTTCCTTCTTCTGAAGTTCATCTATCTAGTTTCAAGGCGAAATTCTCAGTTATCTGCTCCCGTGGAGCCGTAGTCCATGTCGTGTTTCATCGGGTATTACTTAGTTCCTGCTTCAGAACTTCATCTTTCCCACAAAATCTTTCTTAAAACCTGCAGCACCGAGCCTTTCGATCGCTGCCAGCCCTTCTTGTCTTCACCGCTCTCATGGCTCCAATCCGAACCATAGAGGACCACTTCTGTAATCTCCTCTTCAGTACGTTTTAGCTCGATGTTACCTCTTCCGAACCAAGTCTAACTCTTCGCAGAGCTGTTTAAGCATTGGCCCTACTACGAGGATTATTCCCACTCAATACCCGAACGTCGACTCATCCCTCGCATTCCTCTTGTTCACGAGAGAGAAGCCGTGCTGGGCCTACTCCTTCAGCATTCTTTCCTTAGTCGCCATATATCCCTTTACTGGGGTTTCGTTGCGTGTTTCGATATTCGGCAGGCCCCCATCTATTTCTATCATGATCTTCTCTCCGACGACCCTCCCTACGAAGCTCAGGCTATCATTGACATGGTCGCCGAGGCCATTGCGCGAGTCGGGTTCTTACATACCCATACTGCGTTCCTTCCTGGCGCTGTCGATGCTTGGATCGACTCGGTCATTGGTTGCATGGAGGATCCTCCTCCTTCAAAGTTAGAACCTCAACGCCTCTTCTTCTTCGAGTACCATCCTCTTATGGGTCGCTGGGTCACTCGTCCTTTCTATCACTACAATCCCATTCTCCATGAAGAGTTCTATCTCGACGAGCTGAACCGAGCTGAATCTCCATCCGTCTGGGACTACCAACGTGAAGACCCCGAGCTGGACAACTACTTCGGATGGGACGAAGTGGCCATTAATAACATGTGGGAGTAGATCGTTCCTTTAGGTATCTTCTTCCGAAGCTCCATTCTGGTATTAAACTGACCATCTTCGTACAGCTCATACAATCCCGTCGTAGACGTTCGTTCCTTTATCAAGAAGCTGCCCTAGTCTATCATCGTAGATTAGAGAAGTTGTTAATACTTAGAGTACTTCTACTTCTGAATTTATTACCAACCCTCTTCTTCAATTGTCGTTCCGAGCTGAGTTCCTTTCAGTGTTCCTCTTAGCTAGTCCACCTGCCATTCTCTGCTTCCGAAGTGCGTATTTCCACTGAATCTCTCATCTGGATGTCTCCGAACCAGGAAACCGTTCCCTTGAATGATGACTACAGACCGAGTGCAAGCTTCTGAAGCTACTCTTCAGCATGCTATTCCCCTACAGTTTTCAGAGAAGTAGGTGTTCGTACTTCCGAAGCACCTTATACACCTGTCTGAGCCTATTACTAGCCGTTCGGGACTTACGCTAGTACTTGTGTCCCTAGTGTTCTAATTCACACTTATTAAGCGCAAAATCACTTAAAATTATGGTTCAGAGGCTGCTTTTATTAGCAGGCGCTACACCGTCAACGCCCCCATATAACTACATCCCATCAGTACCCACGGCGCACTCTCTTGCCCTCCAATGCCTGGTAAATGGACATTCTTAACGAAAAATTCGAGATCTCCAATCGCCTGCTCGATAGTATGATACTTCGCAAGCGTCGAGCCCTTCATATCTTGAACTGGATTCGAAAATCCATAGAAACGGTGTTTGAGCATCACGATGGCGCCTCCCACTGTTTGCGCGAGGAAGCCGGTGGTAGATGAGTTTGTGAGTCTGTTGATGTAGCTTTCGGCGTCGAATTCTCCTGGTGATGTAAGTATTATTGGGCCGCCTGAGAATATACACGTCAAGAGGGTAAGATGAATCAGTGGAAGACAGGAATATGGTGAGCATTACTTGCCTGGTTCATAGAACTCCGTGGTATACCAATACCGTTGAATGAACGTTCCGCGAGAGGGGTTATTGTGGTCTATCTGGTCCACGCGTGGGGCATTTTTTCAAGCTTGTGCAAGCAACGTCGTAAACTAAACTCTAGCTTACCAGTTGGCTGAAGTAGTACGGAGTATCTACATACTGTGTGAGTGGGCATGCGAAACAGGGCGAATCAAGCTCACCATACGGAGGAGCCCCAATCTCAGTTTGTAAGCTTGTTGCCTCCGCGAGGAGCATTGGAATACAGATCGTGAAGAGAAGTAAGAGAAACGGGGCCATGTCCAAATTGACGACGTTGAAGGAGCGAGTACACATCTGATAGTTCAAGGCCCGAGCGTTCTTCAGTTTTTACTTGACGTATATGTTGCCGGATGATGTGTTGCAGTATCTATGCTCAGATACTATGAGGATAGGAAGCTCAGAATCTGCTCTAGAATACTCAAGTACTCACCTCTCAGCGACCGTACATCAAGCCTCAGGTATTAGTAAGAAGTGCCTGAAGAGGCTCAAGCGCTCAACTTCTGGGGGCATTTTACTGTGATGTACGGCCTGTCATGTCAAGTAAGGCACGATGGCCTACGATGGCCTGACCTGGTTTTGCTTGACATCCAAAATGTCAGGGAGAAACTCGGTGATGGGCACTGGGCAGTGGCCGCGCCGCATCTGTCTGATATAGGGCATGGGTAATCCGTGTGGCTGTACGATTTAATCCGCTCCTTGCTTTCATCTTCCACCATGTCCCTTTGGTGTGCCTTCATTCTTGATGTCTTGTACGATATTCTGGGAGATTCAATACTTAGGTTGTCACCGTCCATAACCTGTCTCCGACCCTTAGACGCATGTGCAAGGTACGATCGCTGTCTAGTTGTCTTCCAGAGCGACACTGACAGCAGAAATGCGACAAACCTTCCAACAAAACCAATCACCTATACACCTTGTCGTTCAATTGCGTTGCCTTAATGAAATCGGTAGCTAGATTTGCCGACATGCGCTGCGGTCAGCAGGATGCTCGGAGTGTCCATGGTGAGGTAGCAAACGTCGCCATTTGACTCTTCGGGATTGGCCGAGAGGGTAGAAAAGGCCACCCATCCCCTTCCCTTTAACTTACTGTGAGAGTTCATCGAAAACGGCTCTCGTCTGGGAATAGATATCAGCTGTAACCTTTACCTGAATCAATACTAATCTCGAATAGACCTTCTAATAGACTGAGCGAGACGACTCTAGTCGAAGAAGGGTGAGAACCTTGAGTGGCGAGCGATACGTCTCAGACACTAGATTCTCGAGTATTCAATTCCTAACTGCTTTCGCACGAATAGGTATCAAACTATGAGTAGAATTGAGGTGAAAGTAAGATAGTGTCCTACATATTACTTGAAGCTATTTATACTGTATCGAGTGGCTCTCTGATGTCAAAGTACAAAGGGAAATATATCGTTCTGGAATATTCTGTAAGTTTCGTGAGTTTACTACACTGTTCAGACTGATTCGTAATGACTTGGTGAGAAGGCAAAGAAGACGTCATCGAAGGAACAAAGGATCCCTTACATAGCCCCCCCAGTCGTCTTAGCCTTCTTGACCCAATCACGTCCTCCGACATCTCTGACTGATCGCTTTCGCTTTAACCCTAGTCCCTCGTTAACGACGTACTCTGATGGAATCGTAGTACAGTACGCCGATGGCACGTAACTCCCGACGTCGAAGCTCGGCTTTCTAGGGTCGTATGGCTCGAAAGTGCCTTCTAGCACGGCATTGGAGTAGATAGGATGAATAATGAGCGACAAGTTGGCGGTCGGATCGGCTGGAAGGGACGAATGAATAGGATGAGCCATCATTTCCATTCCCTGAGTTGCCGGCTTGGCGAAAAGGTCGTGGGTTGAAGGAATCCGCCCGACACGCTGCAGGTACTCCTGAGATGGGATAAAGAATGGTCCACCGGCATTAACGATAGAACTGGCTCCTAAAGCGATGCTACGCTGAACGGAGTCTACAATCCATCGAGCTAGAACGTCAAAAGACTGCTCGGCATCGCGTAAAAAGTCGTGTACATGTGCTTGAGAGGCGAAAGAAAGAGAGGTGAAAGAGTTGGCGGGGCTAGGCTCGGCTAAGCGGATAAACGGAAAAGCGTCAAACTTCCTGGATACCGGATCAACGAATCCCGATACGCTCGTCCATTCGCCCAAAGAGAATACATCCTTCGGGATAGCCAAAGGACAGTCCTCTACCCCGAGACGGTCGAGACCGTTTGCCATACCGACCACAAACGCGCCGAGAACTTGGAACTTGAGTTTCAGGATAGTCGCGAATACTGCATCTAACTTGTATTCGACCACCTGACCTTCCTCGTCATACACGGGTCGGATAGCTGAGGAGGGGATGGAGTTCGGTAGGAAACTGGTAGATAGCAAAGATTGCATGATTCCCTTGGCGCTAGGATCGACAACCGATTCGCATAGCATCATGGTAGAATTCGGCATTCTGGTGCTAACGAGATCGGTGCAAGGAGCTCTGTGAATTGAATCAGGTTTACACATAACTTCTCCAAATTCGACGCCATACCTATCCATAGCCTGCTGAAGTTGTTCTACCGAGAAGATCCGGGTATCGATGCGAATAGATGGAATAGCTGAGTTGCTGACCAAATTAGTGGTGGATGAAGGACGTCCGACTACAGCAGTCGCAGCCTGCGTAGCAGTAGAAGGTTTGTTGATAGACACGAACGTAGTGTTGTTGACAGACATTATTGCAGTAGAAGGAAATGAGAACTGAGACTGTGATGATTTCGATAGTGAAGAGAGCAACCTTGCGAGTCAGTCTTAAATAGATTTTGAGTTGTCCTAGAGTCTTTCATGAGTTTCTTCAAGATGTCTTTGTCGGAATATGTGAAAGGAGCACCCTTCCATATTATCACGTCGTGTTCACCACTCATGATTGTGTCTTCCCGGTGATCCATTCGGCTAATATATCCGGAGCGTTCCTTAGTCCTCGCTTGGTCATCCACTGATCCTCTTTGGGATCTTGAAAATCCTTCCATCTCACCTTATACTCTTTGATTCTTCGCTTTCCTACCTTTCTCCATCGTTCGTCGATGATCTTCTCTATCTCCTCTTCGGGTAAGCTATCGAAGTCCTTTCTGTTCATGTTCCTGATTGATCGAGTACCGAACTCGTCGGGTGACTTGTGATAGATGTCAAGGTGAGCGATATTTAGTATCGGGTGCATTCCATACGACGTGGGAAGTCTAAGCTGATACGTTACCGGGGATAGTTTCCGTATAATCTCGAAGGGACCATCAAACTTCATTAGCAATTTCTGTCCTCGACCTTTCTCCTCTCTTAAAAGATTCAAGGAATGTGGATTCAGAACAACTAAATCCCCTTCCTCGAATTCTTTGGTAAGTCTTCCCTCGTTATAGTATCTCCTTTGGAATTCTTGCGCTAAACACAAAGCGTCCTTGGCTCGGGTCCGATCTGCCTCGAAATGTTCGGCCATCAACTCTGCCTCCTCGTGCCTGGCATGTGTTATGTGATGTGAAGGCAAGTGAAGTGGTACCTGTGACGATTGTGAAATTTGTGAAGTTTGTGAAGTTTGTGAAGTTTCTTTCAACTCTCCCCCCCCAATCATTGGTCGCGGAACGGAGGGAGGCGACGTGATGATTGTGGATCGTGTGATGGGCGTAAAACCATACAACAGGTGTGCTGGGGAAAACCCGGTCGACCGATGAGGTGTTGAATTATAGGCTAATGACAAACCATCTAGGTGGGATGCCCAATCATCCCGACTCGGACCTACATAAGCCCTGAGAGCTATTTCGAGCGTTTGATTCATGTTCTCCGTTTGACCGTCAGCTTGCGGGTGATAGGCGGTGGTTAGCGCACGTTTTATTCCCATGAGACGACAAAGTTCTCCCCAGAAATCTTGTCTCCACCTGGTATCACGGTCAGTGATCACCTGTCGAGGAATGCCAAATAGCGCAACTACGTGTTTGAAGAATAGTCGAGCTGTTTCCGTTTCCGTGACTTCAGTACTACACGGAATAGTGATCATAAATTTCGTAAGTTTGTCCACTATCACCAACACGTTATTGAAACCGTCAGCTGTCAGAGGTAGATCGGGAATAAAATCCATGCTTACTACCTCAAAAGGTTGCTGAGGTATCGGAATAGGTTGTAATAAGCCGTATGGGGCGTGCCGCCGAGGTTTTGATTTCTGACATATATCGCAGGTGGTGACAAAGGCCTTGATATCTCTAGACATTCGCGGCCAGTAGTATACTGCAGCAATGCGATTGTAACACCGGTGATACCCACCGTGCGCCGTCTCTGTTAGGCCTTCGTGTATATCCGTCATAACAGTAATGCGTTCCGACTCAGGGACGCAAAGTTTATTGTTCCCATGCCAGTCCTCGAAGTACAGCAGTCCATCATCAGACAAGAAATACTGGGCAACGCGAACTCTCCTCTTGTTGTCTGATTCCGATGTTGGATTTTTGATGTCTTGTATGACTTGCCCGAAATGTCGGTCCCTTGAATATCCTTCTTTCCATTTTTCCAGCTCTTCAGGAGTGATCCCGACGACTACGTTGAAAGATCGACATGCTGCATAAGAAATTTCGGTTGCACATCCCGGAACTTCTAAGTCAGTTTTGATGTGACTGCAGCGAATCAGTTGCTCCTCCTCGAGCTCACTTACCGCACAAAAACCTGATGCTACGCGTAGCAAACGTTCCTCGAACTTTTCTCCTAATTCCCGGTACAGGTTCCCAACCGGATCCTCTGCCTGAGGTATGGGAGCGATATGAGAAATGTCCGGACTATCTTGAGGTGGCACCCGTCGCCTAAGCCTAGAGATAGGATCAACGTTCGAATGAACTTTTCCTGCTCGATGGATGATTTTCAAATTCGGATATGCAGAGAATATAGTTCCCCAGGTGAGTAGTCGCCGATTGACGTTCTGGAACGTCGTGCTCCATGTTAACGCAGCGTGATCGGTGACGGCTAGAACTTGCTCTCCCTCGACAAATGGTTGGTATTTAATCAAAGCTTCCTTCAAAGCTAGAGCTTCTCTTTCAGTGGCCGAGTAGTTCCTTTCCGCTGATTTCAAGACACGAGACCAGTATGAAATGACTCGTTCAATATGAACGACTGTCTCGTCCAACGTTTGACCCCACTCACCTGGTGACGGAACGTCGTCAATATCCTTTGAAATTCTCGGGACTAGAGTCGGGACCTTCTCCTTCGCGTCGTACGCTGTCTTGAGTCGATCGTATAGTTTCGTTCCCTTAAGGTCGCCGGTTCGAACAGGTTGCACCTGTTGCAGAATTCCTGCCAGGCCGTAGTCGCAAGCATCAGTGTATAGCCGATAAGGCCTTCCAGGCTGCGCGTAACCTCGAACAGGAGCTGCTGTAAGTACCTGTTTGCATAGCTCGAAGGCTTCCTGATGAACAGTCTCCCATTTCCAAGCCTTTCCTTTCTTCAACAGTTGAAACAATGGGTGAGCCACCCATGCGTAAAACGGAACGTAAGACGAAAAATAAACCATCATTCCTAAGAAAGTCTGGAGTTCCTGAGCATTTCGAGGTTCTTCCAAGCTGACAATGGCGTCTACCTTTTCCTTGTGCGTGGACATGCCCAGTCTAGATACCTTTTGCCCCAAGAGCAACAGTGACTGGTACCCCAGATGACATTTATTGGGAGATAGCGTAATCTTTGCTGCAGCGATGGCTTTGAAGACCTGGTCGAGATGCTTAACATGATCTTCAAAAGTCAACGAGAAAATAACGATATCGTCGATGTAAACCAAAGCAAAGATCCAGAGGAAGGGTGCAAGAATGCGCTGCATAATTCGTTGGAACACGCTAGGACCATTTCTGTATCCGAAAGGCATCCTTCGAAACTGAAAGAGTCCTCGATGACAACGAAATGCGAGCTTGTCCGAAGCAGAATCAGTCATGGTGAGTTGTGTGAAACCTGCAAGCGCGTTGAGTGTCGAAAGCCATTGGGCTCCCGATAACGCCTGTACTACGTCTTCCTGTCGTGGGATAGGGAATTCGTCCGGTATGACTTGCGCATTCAATCTTCGTAGGTCAACAACCATTCTCGGTTTATTATTCCGATAAACAATGAATACTGGAGCGCCCCAAGGACTGGTAGAGGGCTCAATGACACCTAGGCTAAGCCAAGAGTCAATTTGCTTATCCATAACGTTTCTGTTAGCGGGTGAGGCCGGAAAAGGTGGCAATGATACCGGCTTGAAGTCTGCTTTCATTGGTATGTCAACTTGTTCGTCATAACTTCCCAATCGTCCGTCCAAGCCGAAGACCTCCTGATTGACCATTACTACCCTTTCCAAAGCCTTTCTCTTCTCAACTGGCAAGTCTTCGGCAATGTGCACCTCGTCTATAAGGCGAGACTCTGCAATTTCCTCTATGTGTACCTCAGCAGTCTTTGGACCGCCTTCCACTGGTGGTTCGGCGGATGGATCGTCGAGTCCGAATGCATTTTTATGTGCCTTAGAAGTTATATCCGCAACACTTTGGACTGTCTGTGTGGTCGCGTCGTTCTGTAAGACTAGTCCCTTGATGAGATTAGCGTGAGCGTTGATGAGGGCTTTCTTTTGTGTACTCAGCCGATGAGCTTTGTCGAGCCAAGTGTTAGGATTGTGTCCTATTCCCAAAACCTCCCCCTTCGGTATAGCTATGGGTACTTTCGAGAAGTTGCTCACCACGAGAAAGGGATCCTTACGCTCTACCAGGCTGTCCGGTATACCGTATGCTTCCTCTGTGTCTTCCGATAGAGACAGCATGTTCCTTTCCACAAATACCGAATCAACATTAGGCGTAAAATTGACGTGAACCGGAATTCTTCTAGACGTTTCAGGCGGGATAACTTCCCTACCAAGGGTCTGTACCTCCCCTCGCTGAACTCGTCCCGCAGTTCTTCGCTTGATCTTCTGGGCCTTCCTGTGTCGTGCTTGTCGCGGTAACTGTGAGAGTCGTTGTCTGTCTACTCGAATTTTAAATGCGTGACCATCTGTATCGACGAGACTGCTACCCACTGAGTTTTGCACCTCTAACTCTCGTCCGGTGTCTCCGAAGGTTAGGTACGTGCGACCGTCTCTTCTGTTAATAGAGAGGTCATACTGCTCCTGAAAATCGTTACCAAGAATGAATGGCGTACTCATACCATTCACGACATACGCATCCACGGAGATCTTAACCGGCCCCTGATCAGTGTGGAAGAATAAATCAAGGACTACGTACCCTGAGATGCTAGATGACCCAGTGACCTGAACGAGGTTAATCTTCTGACCAGTCTTGATATGCGGTCGAGAGGATAGCTCGTTCGCAGCTTCAAGCGATATCAGAGTAATATCCGATCCGGAATCCACAACTACAGGCAGGGACTCCTCGAGATTATTGACCGTCGCCGTTGTTTCAGTAGCTCTGGCCCCCAAAAACGAGCAACCCGGCGGTCGGTCCATCCGTTTCTTTAATTCCAATATACTCTCGTTCTCGTGTGATTGCAAAGCGTAGTTTCTGGTAGTCTTCGAGACCTCCCTTGCTAACCTTCGTCTGCTTCGTCGATTGAGGGGTGGCTTTTGTCGTACATCCTCCCCTGTAGCCGCTACCGACTGAAAGACGTTGGTACTGACCTCATTGCTCGCAGGAGTTGTGGCGCTCACTTGCTCCTCCTCCTTCTCCCGTTCTTCAGGTCCTTCAAATGTGCTGTCGCCCTTCAGATTCGAGGTATCTGCGATCTCCTGTTGCTCCTCGATAGTCTGAAGGGCCAATTCAAAATCCTCCTTCTCCGAGAGTAGGTCCTCGAAAAGTTCGTCATAATCGTCTTGAGCCTGTAAATTGTCAGTGGAAGTTTCACAAAGGCGAGTCCTCGCTGTTTTCCTTACCGAGTACTTACATTCCTTATCCCAATGAAATTCACTCCCGCAATGTCTACAAGGTCTAGCTCCCTTATCCTTCGGGGTTGCTCGCTTCGAAACGTTTGAATCATCCTTTGGGAATGAGGGTGGTGGCAGGTCAGTACGCGTTCCTACCAGATATGTTCGAGGTGTGTAAGTCTTGAGCCGATCTCTATCATAGTCATTCCGATCGCTTCGGTAATTGTTTTGCCTGTAGCGATCCTGTCGTTCTAGACTTACCAATGCTTCCTCATGATATCGAATAGCTGCTTGAAAGTCCATAACAGTGTCGTAACTTTGTGTTGTCAGGATAGTGTTCCAGTTGTCTGGTGCGCCCTCCATAACCTCCGAAATAATCTCGCTATCGTCAAGATCGTAAGCCGTTGTAACAAGATCAAGCTTCCGGATGTAATACTCACTAGGCGACTCTTTCGTGTGTCCTTGTTCTCTATAGCTAGCTCGGTTAGCTTTCTTGCGGAGATTCTCACTCCATTTCCGGTTCATGTAGTATCCCCCTATTTCTTCACGAAGAAGCTTCCAGTCTCTCTCGATTCCAATCCTATGGTCTCGCGGCAAGGAGTAATACCATGATTTAGCCGATTCTCTCAATCTCCTAGGCACGACGCTTCCTAACTGAACTCGTACCTCTTTTCCGTATTTAGCGAGGTCGTTGATCTCGTTAATCCATTGCATAATAGTATCCGTATTCCCATCCCAAGTGGGAACTGTATCAAACTTGAGCTTGAGGTCGAATTGAAAACGTGGTTTTATATTTGAGGATACCGGCTGAACATTAACAACCACATCTCGTTGAGTACCATGCTGGCCATTTCTTCGATTACCTCGTCCGCCTCCTCGCCTGCGGTCACCGTTTCCTTCGCCATCCTCGTCGTCACTTGGACCACTTCCCGGATCACCTGGAGCCCCCCTTCGCGGAGTTTCTTCCTCCGAGGTGTGATTGCCATCCTCCTCGTCGCTGCTTCCCCACATCTCGCGGACTCGACGACTCTGTCGAGGTAATTTACTGACGTGAGATCCAGAAGCTCGACGAGAATAAGAAGCTGTACCTTGTGCTGCGTTTGAGTGAGATTGATGTTTCGACCTATGATTCCGTACCGCGGTGCTGATGGATTCGCCTGCTCCGAAAGATCTCCGTGGTTCTTCTTCCTCTTGTTTGGCGACTTTCTGAACGACATACAGATTGGACCCGACGTCCTCTTCTATAATGGGAAGAAGTTTCATTTGTCCTGTTCGAAAATCGTGGATATCGACCAACCTGGTAAGGAAGTCCTCGACTAATGCCCGGTACGTGATAGCTAAAATCTCAAAATCGTTTTCCAGCAAGTAGTCCACTCCCGTGCTGCCACCTTCCTTCGGCCATGTCGGAATCGTCGGTAGCTGTTGTCCGGCGAATTCAAAAGATCGATTAGCGGCCTTGTTCATGCGGTCAAAATGGTAAGATAATGTTGCGAGTGTTAGCCTATCCAGGGAGTAAACTGGTGCGAACTGAATGTCTCCTCGGATCCCGGCATCACTAGCGGGAATGTTAGCGCGAGATACCTTTGTCATGAGATCGTTTAAAAGCTTTGTGATAGCGGGAAACACTTCGCGAGATATTGATCTCTTTGCTGGTGAAAGATGCCTGAGCAGCGGTCTTTGAAGGTGACTAGCCGCGAATCCTAAAGCCGTGTCTCTTCGTTCCCAAAGCCTAGCATTATTTCCGAATTTGTACGAACCCTGCAACGAAGGTTTGAGCTCAAGTCCTGAAACCAGTGAGTCAGTATTGACTCTGTACAAAGGGATGGACCTGGGAAGTGCACGAAGTTCTTCCATACCAAAATCATCCTCCGGCCCTTCAACCTGCGTGAAGTCTGCTCTGCTAGCTGATACAGGAGGGGGTGTTTCTTCTGGTAAATGCGGCGGTAGCTGCCTGTGGAATTCCGTGTTGACAAGAGGGTCAGATGAGAATGATGTTCTCCGATTCGAAAATCTACTAGTCTGTGTCGTTTCGTTGGTCATGCTTGGTGATTTGTGTCGATGTTGTTTGGATGGATTGGAGGTGATGAGATGGATCGAATGAATGTCCTATACGAACCGAAGTGCTTTGACGAATGAATGGAGTTCCAGCGGTCCAGTGCTTTGACCTAGCGCTTCTTCGGATCCGTGCTCGACGGTGATTACGGTGTTGAGAGATAATTTGTTGGTGAGTGATAAGATCGGTAGATCACGGTCCGGTTACTTTACTGATTTCCCAGTGTGTCCACCAGTGTGAGAGTTCATCGAAAACGGCTCTCGTCTGGGAATAGATATCAGCTGTAACCTTTACCTGAATCAATACTAATCTCGAATAGACCTTCTAATAGACTGAGCGAGACGACTCTAGTCGAAGAAGGGTGAGAACCTTGAGTGGCGAGCGATACGTCTCAGACACTAGATTCTCGAGTATTCAATTCCTAACTGCTTTCGCACGAATAGGTATCAAACTATGAGTAGAATTGAGGTGAAAGTAAGATAGTGTCCTACATATTACTTGAAGCTATTTATACTGTATCGAGTGGCTCTCTGATGTCAAAGTACAAAGGGAAATATATCGTTCTGGAATATTCTGTAAGTTTCGTGAGTTTACTACACTGTTCAGACTGATTCGTAATGACTTGGTGAGAAGGCAAAGAAGACGTCATCGAAGGAACAAAGGATCCCTTACACTTACCTCAGTGCCTTCTCTCCCAACTTCGGTGTGTCTCACTTCTTCGTAGACGTCCAATCCTCTTATTGTTCTGTCCCTACAGTTCCGAGCATACTGCCAGGACAGCCACCACAATAACCCAACGAGAACTATGTATGATAGGACCAAATATGATTTCAGCCCACTGTTGGATGTATGTTTCACTATTTCAACCTCTTGTGTCTTCATGTCTGATGGCAACACATAGGAAGTCTTTGGGCATGACCTGGGCCTCAACCCCGCACCTTCACAACGTCCGTCAGCACCTTCCCATCGTCCGCCGAGGACCAAGCCCGGTGCGGTGCCCACTTGTGCTCCATCCCAACCCCCTCACCCTCCTGGCACCATCAGCCATGGCCTTTCTGGGTTTGGTCGGCGAAACTCTTTTCTTCTTGTCTATGTCGCGGCCTTTGTCCTTGCCAACCAGGTGGCGCTAAGGGAACAAGGCTTGCGTTTGCACTTCACAATCTTCGAGAAGCAGAGTGAGAGCGAAGCCGGCTCAGGCTATTCATGCCAGACCAAAAGCGACGGAGCGCTTAACACTGGGCTTCCTGGACAGGTCAACATTCCAACAGTCAACATGGACAGAATCACCGGCTCAACCAATTTGACCGATTTGACCAATCTGGCTCAGTGCATTGGCGGAGATCTACAGAGTGATGTAGAAAAGCATCAGAAAGCTCTCCGCGAAGCGAATTTGGCGGCTTTGGCCATGTTCGCCGACGCGACTACTCCGGCAGGCATGGTCGACACGGACCATGCATTCACCACCAGAGGTGCAGTCGGGACGATCCAGCAACCCAAGATTCTTAACGCTCTGAAGTTCATAGAGGAAGAGATGTCGGATTTGATCACCATCGTGAAGATGTTTCGGCACGAGGTTGTTGACGTCGATGTAACGAACCCGCAGAAACCGAAGCTGAAGGTTCAATCCCTTGGCCCCGAGGACCCTATGTCACCACTGTCCACAGTGATGGGGAGCAACTTTGACTTCCCCAGTGATCCTCCCATGTCGACACCAAAAGAGCTTGTCTTTGACTTTATACATCTTTCCAACGGTACGCCTTGGAGGTCGCCTGTACCGCAGTTGAAGTCTTCAGATCTCCCAATTTTCTCCCGTATCCCCAACCTACAGAGCGTCGGTGCCTTCCTCGAGCATTGTACACTCCTTGAGAATAGGGTTCTCAAGGGCGGCTCACGGATCGGGATCGCTGGCTTCAGTTTGTCGGCCTATGACTTCGTTCCACTCATTCTCCAACACACTTCGATCCTTCAGCCTACCCCAAAGGGATACGAAATCATCGAGCAGGAGGCGGAAAAGTACCAAGGACTCCTCACATTCTTCAGCAACATGGGAGTACCCACCCCTCCTCGCCATCTTATCCCAAACCCCACGGAAATGACCCCCACTATTCTCACAATTCGTCCTATTCTCACGACGACGGAAGTCCATACGTTGCTACTGCAGAGGAACTTCCAATGGCTCCAGTTTTGGAAAGTCTTCCTCGATGCAAACGTAGCCCGCCATCTAAGAAAGCTGCCCGAGGCTCTTCAGTACAAGCAGCTGATGTCTGCTGAGGCACGCATGAAGGATTACGCCAAACAGACCGAGGCTTACTACGCAAATAGGCTGACGGAGGTGGGATTGCTGCGCGAAGGGTACTGGTCGGTTTATGGGGGCCAAGGGTTCGAGGTTGGACAAGATCTCGAGATGGCAGAGCAAAACCTCATTGCAACAGCTCCGCTTACGCGAAGCGAGCGTGCCGGATTCCCACTGCGCAGGGCCCAACTCTCGGACATCACGAGTAGGGAGCACGTCATGGCTGGCAATCCCAACACGGATTTCTTCCACGAATATGGCATTATGCAGCACACGATTGCTGCTTCACCATCGAAGATTCACTATCTCATCGCTCGTCTGTTCGAGCTTGGGGTCGCGAAGCATGTTAGAAAGAACTTTGACACAGTCACGGATCCCAACTTGGCCAGTCCTGACGGAGCGGAGTCTGCGACCATACAAGCACTCTTCGCTCCTCTGTTATTGGATCGTGGGATGGACAGGGCTTACCAGTCACTACTGGGCCGAGTGGCGGAGGTTGTACCTGGACAACCTGAGTATGCCAAGGGCAGGTTTCTGAAATCTCACGACGGAAAGCTTGTTCATGCCATGGATATGGGTATGGGCGGCAGCGGCGGTCCTATAAAATCAGGTAACCACATCTCCAAGGTCGGCATGCGCTGGCCTGACACTTCCGCTCTCAATGCCGCCGTGGATGGGGCACCGATTGCCGCCGTTATGACTGTTTTGTTGAGCTCCTACGCTCAACAAGAATCGATCAAAAAACCTGTCGAACACCTATTAGAGGAGTACAAGCGCGGCCTTCCTACCGAAGAAGATTATGAGAAAGAAGTTGACAGCTTCAAGCCGGTGTGGGAGGAGATGAACAAGAAGCATGCGTTTTTGGAACTCTGCGAAAAGGTAGCTCAGGACGGTTCCCAGTATGTCACATACACGGATAGCGTCTTCGAGGAACCGAAACGCAGAGAGGTCTTGAAGCAGGTGGAAGAACGTGAAGGGAACACCGACGATCATCGCCGTGCTCTCGATGATTACCGCAATGCTGTTGCCAACATTCCGCCTTTTGCGCCCCCGACTGTCCACGATTATTTCGAGCGATTTATTGACTTCAGTCCATCTGAGCTCACGCGTTGCTGGACCGAGCATCGCAAGTGGGTTGAGGGTCGAAAGTCGTCGTAAATGAGCATCGGTGAGCCTGTCGGACTCGACTGTTCTACCACCGCGTCTCCAAAGGACTTTTTGCTTGTACTTGTAGTTGTTTCGAATTGTACCACTGTAACATAGGTGGTGAAGACTGTACTTGTACTCCCAGAATGAATAATTCACATATCGTTTGCAGTACATATTCAACGCCCAATGATGTGATGTTCATTACGCTGCGAGAACCTGGATGTCGAGCTCCTTGAGCAATACTTTGACGGAGATCGAATCAGAGTCTTTGGATGTGCATGTGAACGTTCAGCACGTCCGTGAACGATGACTAGGACTGGCCCCTCCAGGGATCAGGGAGAGCAGTCGAGAAAGAACCTCCCCACCCCCCCAGCAGTAGAGCTTCGAGGCGTTGAGGTTCATGTTCAGTGTCCGCCAAACTGCGATCTTCAAAGTAGAACGAGGGTGTCCGAGGGTGTCCGCTGTCCGTTAACCACTGCCTGCGCCATGAATATTCCGCTGTATTGTGAGCGGGTGAGCGAAAGAATCATACGAGCGAATGGAAAGCACGTCCCCAAATCCAATGTGGTCTCTCCGCCTTCAGAAAGGAAAGTGCCAATAAAGAGTGCATATAACTAGGCATTTCGTGAGGGACTGTCGCAATATCGTCCTCGCCGTCGTCCCAGTGCTTTCGACCCAGTCAGCCCAGCTGCCTTTTGGGCGTATGTCCGTCCGGCGTCGATTGATGCAGGGTCGTCTCGAAGGGAACCGAAGAGTCGTGCAATTTCAGCATTCGTGGTGCGATCTGTAGACTGTGGTGCTTGTCATCGTCGGTATGTCGAACATCCTTGAAATAAAGCCTGCCGAAATAACATTTATGACGAGCCGGGGATGACAGTGACAGAACGGGTTCACGGAAGAATAATTAGTGTTGATCATGAGAGCGGAGTGACGCTGCGCCAGCTACCGGTCGCCCCTTTCCTTCTTACCTCCATCATCATCCCCGACAACGTTCAACGGCACTCGCTCAGCGAGTTGCGGCTCGAATGGTCCACCGGTCCTCAGACTCTAGGCTTCTCAATAATCTCATCTCTCACGAAAAAGAATATTCGAAGCACTTACACGCTCTCCTGGATTCCTCCCATGCCTCGTTCAATTCCTTGACCGCCTTCGCTGCGTCCTCACCTCCGCCGACGTCACAGATTATACTAGCAATTGCTGGCTCTCTGAACAGCGTGGACGATGCGTTGAGAGGCTACGTCGTTGCTGTCGAACGATGGCGACAGTATTTGGGAGATCTGAAGGATTTGGAGGATGAAGTTGGAAATATAATGAGGGACAGGGAGATACTGTGAGTTTAGCACGCTGCTGTCTACTCTTAAAGTGTCAGAGTGCTTGGCGGAAGATCTGTTCCTCTGGGGATACTTGCTTTGACCATTACGGTCGCCTCGGCGATGCATGCGGGCAACTGGCAAGACTGATGGTCTGGCTATTTCAGTGTGCGCGCACTCCATGATTCTAAGGCTTTTAGGCCTCGCACGAGAGCTTGAAAGTGCTATTTTCCGACCTCATATCGCGCCCTTTACTCTGTGTCCCCAGTTTTGAATGCTAACTCGTCTCAATTAATATACGCAGGGTGACACGGCTACTCAAGGCATCCGCGAAATCAAAGCCGTCTTCAAATAGAGACTCGATGCTTCAGCTGAGCCCGCAAGCCTACCAGTCTTCCTCCACGTTAGGCTCTTACGACGACCCGACATCCATGACTTACCTACCAACACCGACCGAACAAACCAACTCGTATTTTTCGGCGCCGGCGAACAAAAAGCTCCAGGCGGCTCAGTCAGAGCTACAGGCATGCGAAGCGCATCTTGCGATTAAGGAACATGAATTAGACGTAAAACGCACCGGGGCAGTCAGGGAAGGTCTCCAAACAAGATTCCACGCTCTTTCCGAATGTGGCCATCGTTGGGCTCAGGTCGGGAAGGACGTCGAGGTGTATCTTTATGGTCAAAGTCCAGCAGAACAACGCGCAATAGGTACGTTTTCACGTTCTTTTGCACGTTCGTGGTGATCTGATGTGTCTGATGAACAGCTTCGGCATCACCTCGACCTGTGTTTTCACCCGTGGCGAGCCCACCTCCGGAATCCAAACCACTTCCCATGCCCGACCTTCCTGTGATACATACACCCATACCGATTCGCCCAGCCGTAGCTCCCGATGCTCCAAATTCGGACCTCTCACATTCCTCTATCGCGCCCTCACAGTCTGCGTCTCAAATAGGCACCATCGTTCCTCCTTCCCCCACTACGCACATCTACATCAACTCCGAAGCACAGCCGCCGTCTGATCAAGGCAGCATCAGTTCTATCCCCTCACAACAGTATCCTGCCTCAGCTTCGGCATCGTCTTCATTATTCATGCCTAAACGTCACGTCCTACCTCATCGTATTACGGAGGAGGATTTGATTCGATCCAGTTTGGAGCAAGAACAGGGAGGAGGTTCTTCGGATGAAGAAGTCGCGGATGAGCCGATGAGGATGGTTGAGAATCCTCGATATAACCCGGGGAGGACCTCCAGTCACGATATCGGGAAGGCGTCGTCTACTACTTCGTCTTCACCCCGGAAGGAAAAGGGTGGAAGTGGGTTTCTGGGGAGCATTCGTGGGCTGTTCTCGAGGCACGGCAAGGAAGGGAGCGTGACCTCTGGGAAGGACGACGACGACGAATCTGCTGGTGGGAGCAGTTTGGGGAATGGAAGGGGGAGGAAGAAGGCTAGGAAGCCTTTGTTTACTGGGAAGGAGAAGGATACCAGGAAGAGTCGGTGGGAGACGAGGATTGAGGGGAATATTAGGGAGCTGACGAGAGATGAGGCGGTTTTGACGACGAGACCGTTCCCCGGGAGACGTGCGTCGGAGGATATGGTGGCCTCTGGGTCTGCTCCTGCGATACCTGCAAGGGCCAGGGTGCTCAGTGACTCTTCACCTAAGGTTTCTGGGAAGAGGTTGAAAAAGAAGAATGTGAGCCAGGTCGATGTTGCCGTTCTCGAAGAGAAGGAAGAGGGGATAAAGAAGAAACGGAGGCGAAGCGCGTCATTCGACCCGACGATCTTGAGGGAACAGAGCATCGCGGAACTCGGAGGACAAGATGGAAGCTTGTCAAGAGCAGAAGAGTGGGTTGACAGTCAGAAGACAACCCGCACGGAGGCACAGCAACAACCAACGGATGGTACAGGACCACCCTCGAGGAAGTCTAGCGTGAAGAGGAAGAGCTCAGCGAAGAGGAAGGAATCTGGGGATGCCACACCCACCAGCGGTCCTGCAGCCCCAGCCAATCCCGTGCTGTTACACCAATCCGGCACCTCGAAGGAGGAGGATATCTATCTCGTCCCCGTGACCTCGGAAGGTACTCTATCTCGAAGTGCATCGAACGCTAGCGCCGCTCGCAGCCGTTCTGCGACAGCGCCCAACACCTCTTCGTCGACCGGTTTACAACGAACCGGGTCGAATAAGAGTAAGCAACGTCGGGCGAGCAGTATGGACCAACAATCGAGAAACGCCAATATCACCACTCTGCACACCAATGGTGCTCCCCAGGTTCCTCCTGTTCCCACCTCCGCTCCTACCCCAAAGGCACAGAAACGTGCGAGTGCGCCTGTCACTTTCGGCACCAAAGCTAGTGGAAGTCACCCCAGCCTGATGTCGATTGTGGAGGATGTGGCCAAGGCGAACAGGGAAGCCTGGAATGGTCCGTCGGCGCATGGGAATCCGGTGGTTGTGAAGAGTGTGGGCGGAACGGTTAAGCCGGTTGGTTTGGTCGATATGGAACTGGTGAAGGCACCAAAGAGCGTTAGTTTGAAAGATTTGGAGGCGATCAATATAAGTCCTAGTACTTCTGCCAGTACTCACCTGGGCAGGAGCACCAGTGTTAGTAGTGGTCTTTTCTTACCAAAAGCACCGTCGTTACAGGCGGAAGCAGGTTCGAGTGTCCATTCGCTACCCGAACCTCCGGCGACTGCTATCCCTGTCATCACTACCACTCCCTCCACTCCTCGCACTGATCATGTGCACTTCCAACGAAGACCTTCGCCGCCCCCCATCACCCCGTCACAGCCCAGGAAACAGGTTCTCCCCCTGAAAAGTGCTCTCAAGGGCGGCGGCA
Source organism: Marasmius sp. AFHP31 (assembly GCA_024721195.1). Classification (NCBI taxonomy): domain Eukaryota; kingdom Fungi; phylum Basidiomycota; class Agaricomycetes; order Agaricales; family Marasmiaceae; genus Marasmius; species Marasmius sp. AFHP31. The sequence continues at coordinate 19,798 of JANHQD010003144.1, forward strand.
GCCGAACGCCATCGCCCTTGCACTCTGCATCTACACCTTCGCCACCTTTACAACCTAGTGGCAACCCCACCAATGGAAACATCATCTCTCACACCCTTCATACTGAACCCTCCATAAACTTGTTCCCGTTACCGTCCAAACCACTACCCGAAACCAACGGCCTTCCTATCGCTCCCATCGCTCCTATTCCTACTCAGCCTCTCACCAACGGAATTGTAATTCCAAAGCAACCTGTCGATGACGACGATGACGATGCAGCCTCGATATCATCCTACGAAACTGGTCACGAAGTCTTCAACGGCTCTTCCGGCGACGACACAGAGACAGAACGTGGGCCTCCGACGCCACCACCCCCTCCGCCTCCACCTTCGCAAGACAAACCCCGGGCAGCTATGCTTCCGAATGGCATCGGGAATGGAAACGGGAACGCAATAAACGCAGACTCGTATACGCCCTCGGAAGACTCTCAAGCTCAGGCGCCGAGGAGGAGGAAGAGCGTGAGGGTTTCGTTGAGGCCAACGTTTTCGCCGACTCCGCCTGCTATTGAGGATGATGAGGAACCGTCTTGGGAGACCCAGACTCAGGGTGCGGCTCAGGTCCAGGAACGGAACGAGAAGCAACCCGCATACATTGAGCCAACGCCACCGCCGAGACGGAGAGGGTATGGTGATAATGATGGTGGAGTTCGGGATATGTGGAATGATTCGAGTGAGGACGAGGACAATGAGTATACAAGTGCCAGGAGGCTTCTGAGTAAGTTGGGGAAGAAGAGGGGGTGATTGTGATGGGGGTGTCTTCTTTATGTGTGTGCGAAGGACATGCGTTATGTTATGAGTCCGTCGTTCGGTGGACGTTCCCGCCTTGATTATATTACTTGTGTCAGTCCTTCTTTTCATTTCGTTCTCTCCTATATCCCTCTCGTTCTTAGACTCACGTTACTCACCTATATATCGTTATCCTATGGTCCTCGCAATTGCTGTCTTCTGCTCCCTTCCCTTCCTTACTTACGATACACAGCCACCACCCTACGCCTATCTTATCAGTAGTATCTTATTCACCATGGTGTCCTTATGTTTCTCTTTTTTGGGTTGGATTTTTTCTTACATACTTGCAGAGTACGCGTACCTTTATTCTCGGTTCATCGCTCATTTGTGATACGACATCATGGGACTTTCCCTTCGAATAGAGAAGTTCAATGTCTGACCAGCCCACGTAGACTTTACCGGGGCCATGAAAGAGGTCAAATGCCGCTTCCGCTCATAGATTATCACTGTAATCTTTCCGGAGAGGAAGAGCCCGACGACTCAAGGCACTTATCGAGCGGTATTCCGAGAGCGAGCGGCGGATAGTGAATGCTATGCTATCCTCGGGCACTTAGTGGGATCGATGCTTCTCCCCCACCTGTCGCCCGGTTGGCGTGGAACTTTCTTCGCTTTGCAGAACCGTTTTCAAGTTTGCGCGAAGCTCAGTAGGCAGGCAAAGCTGGTCATTCTTGGACAAAACTGACGTGGGGGAAGCGCAAAGAATAAAGCTGCTCAAATGGATTGAGGTTAGAACAATATTTCGTGATCAACTCCTTGTTCATTGCTATCTATACCTTTGAACTCAACCGTCGGCCCCTTGACATTATTTACTTGATTACATACTTAGCAGCATCACGTGCATTGGGCGGAAAGTCAAATTGGCGTGACAGTGTCGCTCCAGGACCTTCCAGGACACTCCATCGTCTGAGTCTCATTATGCCCTACCACCCTCAAGGTGTACAAGTTTCACTTCCACATCCTCCCCCCCCTGCCCAATACCCGGACAACGCTTGCCACATCGAGGTCTTTATTCCCTTCCCGAAAAATTCCCAGCTCGATATCACCGCTGAAGGAAATCGTCAGTGGGACGACAAGCCTTTCCTGCGCATTCCAAAGCGCCATCTCTGGTCCTTTGAACTTCCGAATCAAAACTGGATTCCACTCATTCGCTACATATGCTATGCGATTGTGGGTGCGAAAGGAGATCTTTCTGCCACCCAGTCAGGCGTTGTTGTTCCCAATCTTGCCGCACTCCATTCTGTTGGAGCCAATGAGTCGGTGTACTACCACTCTAGATCTAGTGGCTACCTAGCAGATTTCAGGATCAAGAGCAATGCGTCAATGACTCATTCGTCTAAGCGGGACGAGGATTTCAAAAATCAAGTCGAGGAACGTGATCGCTTTTGTCCCTTTACGCGTGCGCCCCATACGTTTTGTAAAGCTGCCCACATCGTCAAACACTGCAAAGGAGATGAGGTGTGTATCTGTTGGTCACCCATTAACGTGATTGTAATCTCAGTCATCATATCTAGTATATCCAGCAGCTGTCGCTCCACCGCGGCAGTGATGAGCAGACCGTTGACGAAATTGATTCTCCGGCAAATGGGCTTTTGTTGGCATCCCATGTGCACAAAGCAGCAGGCACAGGAGTGATAGCCTTCATCAGGGTACGTCTGCCGCCTCGAAACTCCCAGCTCGTAGTTGATGATTTTTTATGAGACGCCGGTTCCGGGTGTTCTTGAGAGTGCAGACTTGCAGGAAGATACCGGAGACCATCCCATGTTGACACTCCACTATATCCAACAGGACGTCTACGATCCAAACTTGCCCCTTTTTTTCACCCCTAATCTCGCCGTTGACCTGGTAACCCAGTCAGATGTACCTCTACCACCCTGTTATCTTTTCGATGCCGTCTATGCAAGCCACTGCATAAACAAATGGGGCAATCTGAAGTTCTATGGGGATCGGTTGGCCAAGCACTCGGAAGCGTACTATCCCAGCTGCAGGGCGAAGCAAGGTGGGCCGGACAAAACGGGAAGAGAGCGTGAAGAGCAGGCTCGGGCGACGAAGCAGAAGAATGACAAAAATAGAATCATCAAGGCAGCTGCTCGGAGTGCGCGAGGCGAGGGAACCACGGATAGAGATTTCTCTCACGAAAGAGCCATGATCAGCGACATCCTCGGTTTCGATATTGGGCCCATCAAGACAGAAGCAGATCTCCTGGCAACAGCTGTCCTCGTTATTCCTGCTATGCACAGACCACGCACCCAGAATCATGCCTCTATTCCAAGCCCAGAGGTCACCAATAAAGTAGAAAGGTGGCGATTGACTGTCGACCCTAGGTGATAGGACCCCTTCTGGTCTTTCAACGCTTTTTCGAACACTCGCAGCTGTCTCGGAGACTATGGCTATTACTTTACATGGACGTAAAATGTGTTTTTGCTCGCATATTCTTCTCGCCTTCAACCTTCATGTCTTTACTTGTTGGACCGTTTCCACGGACGACGCTTTCACATCAGTCTGGCTGGCCACATCCACACTCCGAGGTCCACACTCACACTCCAGCGGCCATACTCACTCCGTCGACCATACTCATATCCCGATCGTATTTTCTAATTGGCTTATTATAGTAACTGTTTGTATGCGACAGTAACGCGATGATACGCCTAGTAATCTGTTTTGTTTTTTCGAACCTTTTCTGCCCACCCCTACCAGCGCCGTTTTCAGCTCACCAAGCTACGAACATCTAGCTTGCAATGCCCTCGCGGGAGCTCGACGATGAGGACCGTAAATTCATAGAACAAATACCTAGTGGTATCTTAATGGAGTATCGGGACAAGGTGCGTGTTTGTAGGCCGTTACAATTGCTGTTGGGTATTGATAGCGTGCTGCTCCTAGTTCTTTCCTCAGGCGATTGTTGAAAAGCTCCCATCTCTCTTTCTAAGTTTCTAACCCACGACTGGGTCAAGATTGACGAGTTGAAACAATTCTATCTGAATCACCGTACAGTCAGAACCACACCAGCCAGTACAAAGGCATCAGAGCCCCCCGAGGACGCTCCAGCACGCGTCAAACTGGAGGAAACCAATGATTCCATTGATCGACGCGTTATCCGACACTTGCGTACGCGTTTTGGTCCAAAACTGACGGGAGTTCTATGAGATTTTGGATTCAGACGACGAGGAGGCGGTTGAGATTTCCAGCTGTGTAGATGGTGCACGTCCTAGCTCGCGTTCCTCCGAGTATAGTCGTTTCTCATCGCCAACAGTGGTGGGAGATGTCAGTAGTGATGGAGAAGGCTTGGGTGAGCACTCATCTACAACGTCAACCTCCACGACCTCTTCACGCTCCATGGCCCTCCAGGGTCAATCCCAAGAACAAAGGGCTTCACCCCAACGATCAGCCAGCAAACCCAACGGTATCTTGACCCTCACTCAGGCTGTGGTCGAAGGCCTACTGGATGGGAGTGGCGTTGGCAAAGGAGCTTTCACGGGTATTGCTGGAGTGGAAGCAGTTGAGACGAACGGCAAGGGTAGCCATAGTCACGCTCCAAACGGGCACTCGTTCGTGTCGTCTCCGTCAGAAGATGACAAGAAGAGCGAAGATGACGGCGAAGAAGAGATACTCGAGTTGGATTTTGCGGATACGCGGGCCTTGAGCGATATGTCCGAATTCAAGTCGAGGGAAAAGGAACGAGAGAAGAAGAAAATCGAGGGCAAAGAGATTCCTATGAACACCATCCAGGCCCCAAAGGAAGCTGCACCTGCCGTAGCTATATCCTCTCCAGCATTAGACATGCTCTTTTCTCGCACCTCACGGCCGGCGGAGCCCGTCAACGTGACGAAGGTCAATGGGATCGCTGCTCACGATGCACCGGTCGTCAAGCAGGAGAACGTTGTGAAGGAGAGTCTCCTAGACGCCCTGTTCGTGAACGCTGCTAGGAATTGTCCGGAATCCGGAGAGGCGATTGGAGCGATCCAGAGTAAGACCGATCTGGTGAAGGAAGTTGAGAGGCTGCTGAGGCAGGATGAACATTTTGTGGACGCCTTGTGGGAAGCCTTTGAGGGGCGAGAGCGAGTTAACCCTGGTGGTTCCGTCGGCTCTAGCCAAAGAAAGCGAAACAGGAGAAGACAAGGAAGGAACGGGGTGGCCTCGAACGAAATGGAGGCCGTGTAGACGCAATCCCCCCTTCATCAACTTGCGATGTATTTTTACCACATTTCCCCCTCATAGTCCTAATGTTTTCTCATCGTTACCTGCATCTATACCTAGTTTTTTTCTGCTGTCCTTTTTATCTCTCTGTTTGTTGCCTCATGTCGGCGTACCCCCCTTTGCTGCATCTGTTGCTCACTCTACTTCCCTACTTTACCTGTTGTTTGTGTTTCTATCCTTTGACATCCACCTTCTTTATCCATCCCTCCGTGCAATTGCATTACGACCAACAAGTTCCTCACAATGTAGCCTGTATCACGTCTAGGTAATATTACTATCCAAGTCGCTTAGTTACAAGACTAAACCACCGTTTTACGATCTACAGCAGACTGTAGCTGCCCTAGGGTTGCGTAAAAAAGTCCGGCGAGAAGGATATGCGAGCGAAAACACATTTTACGTCCATGTAAAGTAATAGCCATTAGTCTCCGAGACAGCTGTGAGTGTTCGAAAAAGCGTTGAAAGACCAGAAAGGGTCCTATCACCTAGGGTCGACAGTCGATCGCCACCTTTCTACTTTATTGGTGACCTCTGGGCTTGGAATAGGGGCATGATCCTGGGTACGCGGTCTGTGCAAAGCAGGAATAACGAGGACAGCTGTGGCCAGGAGATCTGCCTCTGTCTTGATGGGCCCAATATCGAAACCGAGGATGTCGCTGATCATGGCTCTTTCGTGAGAGAAATCTCTATCCGTGGTTCCCTCGCCTCGCGCACTCCGAGCAGCTGCCTTGATGATTCTATTTTTGTCATTCTTCTGCTTCGTCGCCCGAGCCTGCTCTTCGCGCTCTCTTCCCGTTTTGTCCGGCCCACCTTGCTTCGCCCTGCAGCCGGGATAGTACGCTTCCGAGTGCTTGGCCAACCGACCCCCACAGAACTTCAGATTGCCCCATTTGTTTATGCAGTGGCTTGCATAGACGGCATCGAAAAGATAACAGGGTGGTAGAGGTACATCTGACTGGGTTACCAGGTCAACGGCGAGATTAGGGGTGAAAAAAAGGGGCAAGTTTGGATCGTAGACATCCTGTTGGATATAGTGGAGTGTCAACATGGGATGGTCTCCGGTATCTTCCTGCAAGTCTGCACTCTCGAGAACACCCGGAACCGGCGTCTCATGTAAAATGATCAACTACGAGCTGGGAGTTTCGAGGCGGCAGACGTACCCTGATGAAGGCTATCACTCCTGTGTCTGCTGCTTTGTGCACATGGGATGCCAACAAAAGCCCATTTGCCGGAGAATCTATTTCGTCAACGGTCTGCTCATCACTGCCGCGGTGGAGCGACAGCTGCTGGATATACTAGATATGATGACTGAGATTACGATGTTGATGGGTGACCAACAGATACACACCTCATCTCCTTTGCAGTGTTTGACGATGTGGGCAGCTTCACAAAACGTATGAGGCGCACGCGTAAAGGGACAAAAGCGATCACGTTCCTCGACTTGATTTTTGAAATCCTCGTCCCGCTTAGACGAATGAGTCATTGACGCATTGCTCTTGATCCTGAAATCTGCTAGGTAGCCACTAGATCTAGAGTGGTAGTACACCGACTCATTGGCTCCAACAGAATGGAGTGCGGCAAGATTGGGAGCAACAACGCCTGACTGGGTGGCAGAAAGATCTCCTTTCGCACCCACAATCGCATAGCACATGTAGCGAATGAGTGGAATCCAGTTTTGATTCGGAAGTTCAAATGACCAGAGATGGCGCTTTGGAATGCGCAGGAAAGGCTCGTCGTGCCACTGACAATTTCCTTCAGCGGTGATATCGAGCTGGGGATTGTTCGGGAAGGGAATAAAGACTTCGATGTGGCAAGCGTTGTCCGGGTATTGGGCAGGGGGGGGTGTATGTGGAACAACTTGTACACCTTGAGGATGGTAGGGCATAATGAGACGATGGAGTGTCCTGGAAGGTCCTGGAGCGACACTGTCACGCCAATTTGACTTTCCGCCAATGCACGTGATGCTGCTAAGTATGTAATCAACTTCAAGTAAATAATGTCAAGGGGCCGGACGAGCGGCCCCATCACCCGCTACTGACCAGACCGAAGATGCCACCTCTTTGTGGGTCCCAAGTGGTCCCCGTGTTCATTTGGGTTCATTTGACTCCCCAGCTCTCGCAGATCTGCTTACCAGCGAAACCAGGGTGACCTTACCAACTGCTGGTCAAGCCCGCCAGCCGAGGTGAGACGGTATCCGTACTTTGCCTATTACAAACACTTGGGGAATATTAGCCTGCCACGCAGTGGCAGGGAGGGTACTGGGGCATTTCATTACACTCGTGCCTCGTCGTCTTACTCCGCAGTCGTTCAACTTTACACTGTAGAGCCGGCCCCACTGTGGCTCTCGAGCTTTCTCTCTGAATAGCCCTTTCCGGAGGGAAGTTTGGCTTTGAGGGTAGCTTGCATTGCCGTGGGAGGCAGCAAGGCCGGTCGTGTTCTCTCGCCCATCGAGACGTTCACAATACAACAGTGATGAAGGAGACACTGGCTCAGATGTGAGTGTTTTGGCTTTGTCTGAAAGTAAGGACAGGGCGTAAGGAGGTCGAGGAGGAATCCTTAGAAAGTCCCCCATCAGCAGAATACCCGTATGTTTATATCGTCAATAGTATCCCCAATACCCGTTAGGTAAACCAAAACCCGCTGTACCTAGTTAAGAACAGGGTTGGCGTATATAAACGTATCAAAACCTTCCTGAAATACAAAAGAATAGTGAGAATCCGTGAGTACGATAGTAGTAAAAATCTACGCATTTGCGTACCTTTGACAAGTTTCAGAGGTGATAGCAGAGAGCGAAGACTGTCCCGAGTTGTGAAGATTGTACTGGATTTCGGGGCGTTTTAACGAGTTTTAGGGGGTTTTAACCAGTTTCGGGCGGAGTGCTGGATAACAAGGAGCGTAGGGAGTTGCGGGTAGTGAAGCGGATATCAAACATTGTAGTGGATCACAGAGAGAATAACAAATATTGCAGGTTATCAATGATTCTTGAGATAACCAGGTATTTTAACGGGTGCGCATATTCACATTCAGATAGTCAATCAAGTATTTCAATGGTCAAAGGAAGACAATGATTAGAAAGTGTGAATTGCATTCATTGAGCGTTACATAGTGCCACGAGTAACAATACACACATATATATATAGCGGGTGAGCAAAGGATTTTTACCATTGAGGATGATCGAGAATCATCACCCGAGACACTCAGCCAGGAGGGTGAGATGGTCGCACGACGCATCGAAGGGTTGGAGCCGACACGCCTCCTTCTAGCCGCCATGTATGTTGTGTATCCCTATCAGGGTAGAAGGGTAATTAGTATGAGCTTGTGTATCCTTCTGATAAAGCGAAGGTACACACACATTGTACGGCGCATATATGCAGCTAAGCGCTGATATTCGGTAGCGATCGATTTGCGGGCAAACAGCAGAAACAAATGATGCGCTATAGTTACGACAATCAGTGACGATAATAAGGGCGGAGGTAGGGTGCGCGTACGTTTCTGCCCGTCCTATTTTGTCCTTTCAGGCACTGGAAGGACTTACTCAGTGTATGAAGAGGAAACCTGATAATCAAGTTGAACGTACTTATGATTAGATAATTCAGCTTGAGTTAATACTGGAGGTGAGCCATCGAGTGACTTGAGTGACGACGACAGATCAAGTAGGTGTAGTGTTAAAGACAAGAAGAGACAGCGACGGGGAGATGGATGGAACAGACACCAAGGTCATTCAAAGCGAGGGCAGTGGTGGGGGGAGGGAAGAAAGAAGGGATAGGTGACAATTTGCAGCGCTTCGGGTTTATATAGCAGGTAGGTGGTCCGTGCGGCCACTGTGGACGTGGTTGAGGGTGTGAGGAAGATGACATCGATGACGATGGGTGACGACGTACCTACTTCATCACTGACAGCGTCTCAGGCGGGTAATCGAGGTCCTTGTTTGAACGCAAATGTAAGAGTAAAGGTTGTGGTTGTCAGTATACAACGACCAATAGATCGGAAAAAAGCACATACCCGTGCCATAATTGCATCCAATTGTCCCAGATGAAGATATTATCTTAAAGAATCTTCTATTCTGCATGCTATTATCTGTTGATTCCATGAACTGAAGAGTTGAGCGATGATGGTGGTGGTTGAGAGTTAAGAGGGGCATGGGTTGCCCACGTGTGGGCAAGCGAGGGATATATTTCGGACTCCGACCAGAAATCAGCGCAAGCGCTCAGTGGAAGCGCCCAGTTGCCCGCCAAGTCGACTTTCAACCACGCCGTTCGCTGTTCAAGCTCAAGGTGAGTCGTCACTGTTGTAGATATAACGTATTCAAAAGCATAAGATATGCTTTCTATTATATTGTCAGTGATTACTATGGTTTATAAGCCCGCCAACATATTAAAACCATCCAAAACTGGTTAAAATCCGCTTAGAACGTCCCGATTTTGGGTTCAACATGTTTTGTTCACTGTGATGAGTTTGGCGGGGCACAATTCCAGATATAGTTTTTGGGGGTTTCAACAGGTTTCGGGTAAGTTGTAACCGTATTCTAACTGTGTTCTGATAATCTTACAGCCCTCCAGAATTGTGTCAACACATTGCCGCACTACTACTAAGGTATAACACTCTTGAAATTTACCACTATCAGATTGTTGTATTTTACTGACGCGAATCCATTGTACCTAGGTTTCAAACATTCGGGTATTTTGCTGATGAAGAAAGATCACGAAAGCCTTCAGTAGCACAAGGAGTTCTTAAAAATGACGAGGATTCCTTCAAGACAAAGAAGATATCCCGCGTGTAGGCTTTCATCCTAGATTACGCCGTTGGAGCTCATGATTCATCCTTCCATTCCAAATCGCTGCGCACGTCCTCCCGCAACGCCGTACATGTTTATATACCCCGACCAGTTGGCCACCGGCGAATCCACCCATGATTGTTTAGGGCTGTGTACGGAGGTACCCTGTGGCTCTGTATTTTCTGAGTCTCGGTAGTCCTGGGATCCCCACTTTGCGTACTAAGTGCTTTGGGAGGTCACCGCAATTCCCGGAGATATCGAAACTACTCGGCGGCGTGGGTGAGCGAAAGATCTGAATCAAGGGCAGTCTTAACTCTGGTATGGAACGGCATTACTGACCATGCGTGTACCTTGCTACTCGACCATACAGCTGTGGAGGACAACGAAGACTGAAGTAGACATAAGTATAGTGGCGAATACTTTAGCTTGGTCGGAGCGAAGACGTTTCCATCGTGTGTACAAAATATGCTATTGGGAGCTGGTCGTAAGGTTCATTAAAAGATAATGAACAAAATGAAAGTCGGTGTCATCCACACCTCCGTTTTTATTGTTCCAGTACTCGTGTTTTTGGCTGTGCTTCTATCCCGAACAGGACCTTACGAGACTCGAAACAAAAGGGCGCTTGTACCATCAATTGTACACAGGGTCATTATGAGATCGGCACTTTGGAGGCCCGTAAAAGACGCCTTGGCTGACGCATTCTAGGAAAGTCAGAAAGACAGGTTTTTAGGAGGGGTTAATTAGAGTTGTATATAACTTGAATCGCAGAACCTGAGGCCTGACGTGCTAATATCTACTAGTACGGTTCAAACGTTCTCCCTTGACTTCCGTTGACACTTACAGTCTACGTCTGTAGTAGGGGCACTAAGAACTGTATGTTTATATGAGACTGAGTACGCAAAACTGTCACGTAAGTTGAAGTCGCCGATGGTACCGTCACCCTGGCCGAGTCGCCTACAGCGTGATGGTTTGGTGGAAGCTCGCCGCGGCGGGTATAACTCGTAGACAATCGATGGTAGCGAACTCAAAGTAGCGTTGGTTTGTTCGTGCAAGGTGATGGAGGTGAAACGGTTTGGGTCTGAACGTTGAAAGTATGTACGGGAACTTCAATCCGAGCTGAACGGTGCTCAACTCGTGAGTATCACCATACAAATCTGACTACATGTCGAGTAGCTGGGGTACCTCGTCCCACTATTCCTCCCCGTCAACGTGAAACAGTCCAGGGAGCCTAAGTTTTGCGTCGAGACGCCACTGAGCTGTAGTCTGACGCTTCCGAAGATGATCGGTAAGACCGCGAGTCGGCTTGCATTAAGCCACATTTCGCGAAACCCTCCAGGGGGGAAAATACTGGCTACGGAGTAGCACACGGTGACCGCAATGCTTCAGGGTCTCCATTTCTCTCCAGCCATGGGGATTGGGGTCGAAGGCATAATTTGGGCACGAATAGCCGGCGGCAGGACCCTGACCGCTCTGGAAGAGGCGGCGATCGAAAGGAACCTAGCGCAGAACAAGGAAGTTATGACGAGGGCCTAACAACAGGGTCAAGAGCGGAGACATGAGACGGACCTTAGCCTACAGGTACCGGGGCGCCAGATTTTCCGACTCCCAGTCTGCTTCGACACCTCGAATGTTGATGAAGTCCGTTTTCCGGCCCTTTCTAGACGCTGATCACATAGAATGAGATTGAACGAAGAAGACGACACCGCCAATTGAAGCGATAGATTCGCTCTGCGTAGTGGATCTTGACGATTTACGACCTAGCGAGGTGACGGGTAGTTCAGATCCATGGGTATAATACCTCCGTAGTTGAGATGTTTAAAGCCACCGGAATGAGGGGGCACGGAGAAGTAGGAGACAAGGGAGGGACTATATAGGGAAAATCCGCTCACAAGGTTTTGAATGAGTATAACCCTGCCCTATGGGTCCTTGAGTCAGTGAAGCACGCTGGCCAAGATAATCTAGGAGCGACGCGAAGTTGGGATAGCTTGTCGTAGGGGAGGCAAGGAATCCTTTGAAACCAAAATATGTTCCTAGGTACCAGATCCCTCGACCCATACGTATCAAGCTGATATACGGAGCGGGATCGAAGGCGTTGTAAGGAATAGATCGGGGTGGATATAGTCGTAGATTGGCGACTTCCCGACAATCGGGGTACTCGCTTGCCTCGAAGAGAAAATGCCCTTCTATGGTTAAGTGTACTTATGCCACTGTAAATGCATGAGGGACGCGGGCTTACATTGTACACAGTGCTAAGCAATCTACGATATCCGGCGAAGCAGCCAAGGAAGGTCGTATGAGAAAACGGGAAGTGGCAGGTGGGTATGGAGTTCGGTGATGAGTGTCCCGCTCAAATGTTGCGGCAGGCCTCGTATCCATTGCACGTCTGGAAGTTTTGGGTTACGAGACACAATTTGGACATGGTAAGGCCATTTTCTACTCACCGATTTCATTGCCAACAAGGTGATCGAGAGACGACTGATGAGGAGAGAACTGAACATGTTGACACAGGATCAGCGCGCCAACGCCTTCCAAGCAAGGTGGGCTACTGTTGCAGGTGGCACTTGTAGGACCAGTGTATCGACGAAAAATTCAAATCGAATGTTAATGTGTCCCGAACCTGCAGCAGCACAAAACGCTGCTGTTGGACATTTGACAAGCGAGACTTGTGGGAGATGTGAGAAATTGAGTCACAAGTTTCGTTAACAACAGTGTCAGCACTCAATCATGGCAACCTGTCTGCCACCTGGACAGTGGACACCCTTCAAGTGTTGGCGACCCCGTAAACTTCGAGTTGTACTGGAGTTGTGCAGAAAGGGTGCAAGGGTGCCGAATTAGGTGCACTGTGAACAGCTGTGGAGGAACGAGTGTCGATAGGCCTGACCTGGGGTCTTCTGTAACCCTCCCAGTACCTCTGAGGCTCCGCGGCAGCCCGACCACTATCGACAAACTGTATAAGTAGCCCCGAGCTATGGCAGGGTCGCATGAGATTGTTAATTCATGATGGAGGGACGGTGAGATCGGACTCATCAAGGGTAGGGGCTCAGCTGGTGGAGGACCTGTAACGTTCTACCGTGCACCCAAAGTCCAAGTCTTGGAAGCGATTCGCGATTTTGAGTCGGTTCCTGTTGGTTTGGAGCCAAGGTGGTTCTGAGCAGTTCAGTGGCAGAAGGCGGCTGGCCCGTGCACGTTTGCCATATCGGCAATCTAAGTACCTGATTAGCCGGGATCCACGTGGTGTCCGCTCTCAACAAACTCCCATGTCGCCAATGTCGCCACACACTTTCCCTTGGTGTATCACTGGTAACAAGAAAACCCAGGTTTTTGAGATTTGTTCCTCATCTAATATTCACAAAGACTCATCTCAGACTCACTTTGGCAAGCGAAATTGCCCGAATATCTTCTGGCTTCGCCTCTGCGTTCGCCCCGACATTTCGTAAGTGTCGTCGAATTTGTCGGGAGGTTGCCATATATGTGTAAAAGCCAGAACCAAAAGAGCGGAGGCGCTGGAGAAAACGTATAGGCGCTGGACCAATTCTGTGGCCTGGAGCAGAGGCTGTAATGTGGGAGGTAATTGAACTGATGGATGGCATGATGCGGTGTCAACACGGGAGATGATTGTCCAGTGCAGCCCAGTGATGCATCCAATAGCTGTCCGTTGCTAACTCGAGCTCTCGGTTGGCTCAGAGGGTTTTCATTTCAACCACCACGTCCGTTTCTCTCAGCCCTTCTCATCCCGGAGGAACCTTCTGATCTGGGTTTCCCGGTCCTTCTTCGTGGTCATGTCGGCTTTTTCCTCGTTGTTTTCTCGAAGTAAACCTCGGCAAAAGCACAAGACCCAGAATGTTGCTGTCAAATCACCATTCCATTCCTTACAAAAAAGCTTGAATTCTCCCACTTCACCGCATCCATACGCGTCACCCGACATCGTCGATATTAGAGATACCACCAGTTTCCAGTCCAGCACCTCCTCAATACCAGAGAGTTCCTCGATTCCGAGCTCCTTGATTCCGGGACCCTCCAACCCTCGAAGCCTTGAAATCACTACAGCAGAGCCCCCTCCACGAACCCCCGATGTCGACCAGTTTCCCAGTCCAGATGAACCGGATAGTCCAGAGGAGATTCCGAGTCCCGAAGAGAACCAGCTACCCACTCCCAGATTACCTACTCCGCCGAGAATGTCGCTGGACATTGATTTGTCGTCAGACTTCACGACTGATTGGATACCGTCACATTTGCTGGATTCAGGTGCTTATGGCAAGCCAGAACATGATGCACAACGTACTTCGAGAGGATTGACGGTAGCTGGGCCAAGGAGCATATCAGGAGGGTCTACGTTGAACCTGGGGGATGAGATAGCTGTAGACGTAAGGTCTGCGGTCGAGGAGGAAAGTCTGCAGGACAGAGAGGCAGGAGGAAGCGATTATGAGTCTTCAATCTCTGACGACTTCGTTGCGGAGATACAAACATTAGAGGTGCGTACCCGGCTCATTTCGTATGTTTGCGTGTATGCTAAGTCCTTCGTAGGCGTCAGACTTTCTCAAGGTCAGCGGCGGCGAAGCTCCGACTCGACCCGTCCGTGTCTTGGTGCGTAAACAATGTCATACTCTGTACAAGGTATAGTCTGCTGACGTTCTATTAGCCGAGTTTACCTCCCGGGCCAAAGAAGACTATCCCTACGCCGATTAAAATTCCCAACCCAATCTTCCATGGACCTAAAGTTCAGGTTATCCGATCCTCCGGCAGACATAATTCTTATGCACAAACACCGTCCAGCCAGCATTCCAGACCGGAATCCCTATACTCAGGCGAAGATGCATCGGCCGTCTCTGGCACAACTCTGGCGCGCGCCTTGATCGGAAACTCCTATGTCTTGTCGGACGAGCGCGCCTCCAAATATCGTAGTGGCGGTTCTGTTCTTACGAGAGCAGATTCTGCTACACTGCCCAGGGAAGAGATGCCTTTCTGGACTTCCCCCATCCATTCAGGGCGGGAACGCAAGATAAGTGGAATGGGTGACGTCCCTCCGGTGCCTGCAAATGCAGACGCGGTATACATACCACCAAAGAACCCGCGCAAACTTCCGGCTCCAGCTAGTAAGACAACAAGACAAAGTACTGGCAGCCTCTTATCCCCTGACGCTGTTGACGGGGAGGTATTTGGAAACACCGTTCAAAGGTCCAATAGTAACAGCGGGCTTAGGGTCCCTAACTCCACCAGGAGAAATCCCTCTGAGATAATCTCTCCCATGCCTATGTCAGCCTCCCCGGGAGTCATGAACTCCGAAAGACGCATCTCACGCATATCTGAGGTCACCTCCTTGGCCACGGACCAGTCACCGTCGATTAGCAGCTCCCGAGAGCACTTAACCCCGACGTCTGCAGACCCTTTTTCTGCGTCCATGTACACACCATCTCCATTGGCATTGGATTCAGACCGGAACTCACTGGATGACAGGCCTCATAGTCGTGAGCTGGCCGTTTCCGAATTCGCTCCACCGAGGTCGCCTCTCCTGTCCCCATCATCGCAATCAGAATATTCGTCTCCTCATGATCCCCAGAGACAGTCCGGTCGGTCATCCTCGACGACGTCAACGGGTCAATTGGACAATGTTCTTGATTACTATGAACATTCGTCGCCGCCACCCGTAGATTCTAGCGAGGCTTCTACGAGCACTGCAAACGACCCGAATAGCCCGCATCAGCTACCCTATGGTACCCATTTCCGACCGCCGTTCTCCCCAATATCAGAGGAATCGCTTTCACAGCTGTCGCCCCCTTCGCCTTTCGTGCAGAGGGACAAGGCTCCGAAAAATAGGATGAGTACGTTGAGCGGAAAGTTCGTGATCAGCAACAGCCCATCAAGCGCTGGAGGTACGTTAATTCCCCACTTCTTGAGAATGTGATACTCATTCCATCATTCTACAGGGAGTATCGATTGGCCGAACAATCGCAAGGGCTCACCTCCCAATCGATTGTTACCAATCGGCGAGGCGTCCCAGGTAAAGTGTTGCGGCTAGGTCTGGTTATACCACGCTGACAATGTGAGCTAGACGTCCCCACTTCCCACAACCCCGTCGCCATCGACACCTTCAACGAGCACTTCCCACAACATCCCAGTATCTGCCGCATCAACATCTTCTGTTGGCATCTTGATCCCACCGCCACCAATGGCGAGCCATGTGTTCAATCGCCAACGTTCGGGAAGTACGCCCAATCCTATACGGGTGGAGCGTGATCCAAGGAATCAAACCAAGTACGCTATCACCGTGGGACGTCCGGCCAGTACTGCGGGAAGCCCCTCAAGTGAGGAGTTACCTCAGCAGGCTTTCCCGGAAACACCACTTGGAATCACTCCATCGCAATGGAGCCCTGGATCGCTGATATCTCCCGGGATGCCTCGATTTGCGTTAGGCGAGCGGGACTCGGCTGCTGAGCAGATGTTTCCGCAGACTCCTATGTCTGCCTTTGGAATGGGCCTTGCGAGTCCATCGATACATCAAAGTGGAGACGGAATGCCTACTTTGGCGCAGCAATTACTGACGCGAGCAGCTTCTTCCGTACAAGGTGTGAGAACTACGAGATCAGGGGCGGAGATCACCAGAGCGAGAACAGTTGCACAATCAAACCCCGCGACCATAGGAGCTGGGAATGATTCCGAACAGGAACCCGGCCATGACTGGGACGAGCAGGAGCAGGCAAAGAGGCGTAAACCACAACCATCTTGGATAACGCAGCATTTTTCGGACCTAGGTTCCGAAAATGGTTCTCCAGTGGACAGTCGCTACTCATATAATCAGTCGGAGCCTGCGCCGCCCGTACCAACGTTACCTGCGGAAGTCAGGAAATCTTCAGCGTCGATTGCTGGACCTTTGCCGCAATTGCCACCTTCTCCGCCAGACGAGTCCCCTTCCCGCACACCTCCCCCACAGACTACGCCTTCTGGACTCGTTGGATATCCCTCGGAGTCAAGTCACAATGCCGTTGAGACTTCTTCAGAAGCCCCGGCACTGTCGCATCAAGCCGTTCCAGCCACGCAGACCCCGACACCTGATATCACCCCCTCTGCTTCCACGCAGAGCCTCAACGCGATCATCGAGCACCCGGAGGCCGACAGCCCTGCTCAACTCCCTCCTCAACGCCAACACACGTATCCCCAACCCCAGAGCAAGGGTCAGTCTGCCTTTACGAAACGTCCGATCGATGACCATGCCACCCATGATTCATTTGGGGATGCTCCCGCTCTTCCTTCTCCTCCTCCATACTACACGCTCGTATTCGAGAGTGCTCCAAGCAATATGACGCCTAATTCAGGCCAACCTAGCACGAGTCGTTCTGGGCACTCGAGAACGGATTCTGAATACCAAGGGGCCACTCACAGCCCGCACGCCAGTAGAGACGATCATCGACACTCGAAGAGGATGAGAAATCGACCAGGTATTCCGCTTGGACCTCGACGACCTAGTGACCAGATGAATAATCGTTCTGCTTCTGGTGGCTTTTCACGCGAACGCAACGCTTCTGTGTCTTCGTTTGCCAGTGTAGTCCCATCTAGTTCGAACCCCGCTCCACGACGATCTCTGGCTACCCCTCTTGGATCACCGAATCATGGTCCCCGGTTCCAGACACCGCCTGTACGATGGAGAGGACACACAATGGACGCAGCCAAATGGACCTTCACGTCTTCACAACTCCAGGCCCTCGTCTCCCGGGCTATAAAGCGCTCTGCTGAAGCATCTTTCATACGATTACTTCGTCTGGAGGTAGTAGACGAGGAGATCCCCCACGAAATGCGCAGGTTGGAGATGCATCGGACGGATATTAAGGCGCAATACAAGATGCTCACACGAAAGCGCGCGGAAACTCTAGCGCGACTGACATCATGTATCGAGGGAACCACTCAGGAAGATGGCGTTGTGGCTCTCCAACTGGTCTCGAAAGTAACCGAGTTGTCCACGCAGCTCGATCAGCTGGCAGAAGAACTTCACAGTGTAGACGAGCAGCTGTCTCAGCTTAGGTCACTGTTGGACATTCATGAAGGAAGCGCGCTGGCGATGGCTCTTCGAAAACTCAACACAAGCTTCCTGAAGCAAGTACAAATTTCAGAAGAATTGCGGACACAAGTCGAGACTCTAGAGGCAGAGAGAGATGATGCGTGGAAGCAGGCAGAAAGGGTGGCTGTTGATTTTGATAATCTCTCTGAAAGGATGGACCCACCTGCAGAGTCATCATCAGTTAACCGGAGTAACCGCTCCAGTCGGGTGATTGCACTACGGAAGTCAAGTGTTCGCGTCTCAAAGGCAGGTTTGAGGACGTCGTCGAGGAGATCGTCAACTAGCAGTCACAGACTGAGTACTGCGACGCTTTCTGGAGCGAAGTCTGCCTTTTCTGTGGAGGACGTACCACCAGTGCCCCCCATCCCTCGTCCCCGTCAACCGCCAGTTAACATTGTAACGGACCTGAGGACCTCCACTACTGTACGTTCAAATACTTATGTTTTGTACGATGTCTCACGCTCACCTTTCCTCCATAGGGATTTTCTACCGACGCGACGCCCAACTCTGCGACGAGGGCAATGCTCCAGGCTCAGGACGAGGTGTGCGACTTGCTGGGGATTAAAATGGATCCCCGGCCACGAAGGTCTCGATCAGTGATTGAGCACTCGCATGAACGACTTTCGGTCGCTGGATCCAATCCTTCTAATCCGTCTCGCCCGACTTCAAGTCGACCGTTATCCATGCCCGATGATTCAGGATTGACAGAAGTATATAATGTAATGACCGCAGATGTGTGTGCTGTTCCTCGATTTGCTCGGTTTCGTTCCACTGACGTTGTTTGTTCTAGCGTAATGCCATGTTAGCCACCCTCGAGTTACTCTCGGATCCTGTCTGATTTATTTATTCATTTGTGTATAGGCGTTTATCGTCGTTGTCGCTCGTTTAACTTTATTTTTTCCTCTTATTTCTCGTTATCTGTTCACTCATTATCATCATTCTGCAACTCACTTCATGTATAACGTCGTATATATCTATTGTTACAGTACGTATAGTGGTCAGAATCCGTTAAACGGGCGATTTTGATTTTTTTTATTGCCACAATTTGGGGTACTCGGATCAAGACGCGTCTGAGGCGTGAGAAATATGACTTGATCTGCCATCAACAACGCGAAGCAAGGCCCTTGTACTGGTTTTCTATCCTCAACAAGCGAACGAAGTACAAGGTCACTACAAAGATACAAGGCCATCGCTCGGTCGGAGCCCCTCTTCGTTCTCTTCGTTGTAATCTTCTTGTATAATGCCGACGCACCCTGGCTTCTCGAATTCTATTTGCGGTTTACAGTCACTTGTTCTCCCAACTCGATTCGATAAATTACATGACGACCTTGTCCAATGCCCGTGGCCGGACAGGTGAGCACGTTGGAAGGAGCTTGGGCATATAAATGGGCTGCGGTTGGTCCTTCTAGGCTATCTCGGAGCCCGACCTCTCTTAGGGAAACCGATCAATAAGCCCCCTCCCTCATTTCACTCGTTTTCTACGTTTTGCTAACCTTTTTTCGCAGAAAAGATGAGAAACGTTTCAATTTGGGAGCGAACACCACGAGAGCACATAGCTTCGGAGCAGAGGGCACGAGAAAGCACCTGCGGATTTCCATTGCGCCACCCGCGGCGACTTCCTCCACCACCACAGTGCCCATTATTTCGTTCTATCTTGTCGTCTCTTCTCACTAATACTCCCGGTCTTAGATGGATCAGAGTGCACTTCTACACGCACATGTACAAGCTCAGACAGGGATGTGCACCAGACCTGGAGGGCGATTTTATGCTCACGAGGAATGGGGGCCTGGATGTGAGAGACGTGATGAACAGGTGGGCTCTTGAAGAGTGTTGCGTGCGTTTCTTCCAATCCTCTTTTGTGATTAGCTGGAGAGCTGAGGCGTCTTCAGGCGATCGACCCACTACGATGGCAGCCTATGCCCAGAACAAGGGAGAATTACTTATCTCCGCTGGCCATGCGAGTCCTCACAGAGGGCACCGGGGCCGTCACTTTCATCGGTAAGTTGAGGTCTTTCTCTCTACCTCACATATCTCAATCTGTTGTAGAACCCACGGTCACAAAATCAACAACGCGGAAACGCGCGTTTCGGGAGGGGCTTGTAACGCTCTCTGAGAGCGTTACCGCCTTCTTCACTCTCGTTGTGATGACAATCCTCGACGTGATTGTCTCTTTCTTCCGGCGGCACACGCCGTTTATCGATTGGGCATTGAAGGTGCGGTGCGCGTGGCGTTTGGAAGCACAATCGAGGGAGTTCTTCAAAAAGGAAATCAGGAGGACGATGAAAGACGCTGGCTGGGTTGCCATAATTGTCTTATTGGCGATATCACTCCTCCTGGCCTATACCACGATGGGACCGATAGACTTTGAGTTTGCCCCGAGGGAAAGGGCATGGAATTGGGCGCGAACGGGAGTTTTTGACATTGGGAAGATCTAAATATCACTTGGGTACGCTCAAATCACTTAAAGACACGTCGCAAACATACAAACTCACTACCTTGACAGGGAACCAGAGAAGAACACGCATTTGTACTACTAGTCTGCTTTCGCTTTCACTTCTGCTGCTCTGTGCTATCATTATGACTTTTTATCCGAGCTATGCTTCCATTACTTGCCGATTATGCCACACTATGCAGTATCCTCTCCTCATGCCTACCGACTATCCTACATATGCAATCCATTACCACTCTTGTCGAAGATCCAATCCATTTCTGTGGTCCCCCTTAAACAGTACTTTTAGACTGAGGCATGGGCGCCTCCCGGACCGGCTACCGGACATGCTACACGACCACGTGATGACGGGAGTTGAAATTTCAGAAATTCTGTCATCGAACTCGTGTTTACCGCACACACACCTTGACCCGGAACCATGTCGATGATCCCAAAGACACCCAGCAGACATCGCACTCGCTCAGATGCGAGAACGCCTTTGACGCCTTCTCTCATGTCCGGAATGAACAACATTACTCTGGCCAGTTCCCCGACAAAGAGAAAGACGAAGACGAGCTCAAAGTCTTCATCAGGACCTTTCGACACAACAAATCCATTCATCAACCCGCCTTCCGCGAGACCCTCCAGGCCTCAGTCTAGAGGATCAAGGTCTCGCCCAGCTTCACCGGTCAAGGCTGTGTCGTACAACGGTTCGCTGCAGGTGTCGGATGATCTAAGTAGGCAAGCAGGCGGCGGGGTAATTCGCAAGGGCGGTATAGAGAGCCGACTCGACGTTGTAACGAGAGATCTGAATCCCGCTGCTATCAAGCAGCCAGAGATCAGGAGGTCTCGCTCAACCCCCGCTGTAGTGAGTACTACTTCTGTACCGTTGACCATTCACTGACCGATTTCTCGTCTAGAATCGAGATACAAGGGACCGGTTCATTACTACACGGGATGAGGGCGTAGACAGCGTCACTGCAACGCTGGACCAGATGAACCTCGGAACTCAGAACGCCTCGCCCGGGCACACCGCTCGACTCATCGAGGCCACTGGTGTTCCTGTGAACCGTCGAATTCTAGGATACCACGAACAACCTCCCGCTCCTTCCTCCGACCACACACTTGCCCAGCAACGCGAGTACGCCAAACCTCTCTACGCCCGTCCCGGTGCAGTCCCCACATCTACGGGTTCTACTAAGGCACGAAAGATACCGACGCAGCCTGAAAGAGTTTTGGATGCTCCTGGGATGGTCGATGATTTTTACCTTAACCTACTCAGTTGGAGTTGCCAAAACACTGTCGCCGTCGCACTTGAATCCTCTACATACATCTGGAGAGCTGATACTGGCAGCGTCGTTCAGATGGGCGAGGCGCCTGAAGGATCGTATGTTTCGAGCGTAGACTTCTCGAACGACGGTGCTTTCCTGGGTATCGGATTGGGCAACGGAGACGTGGAGTTATGGGATGTCGAGACCGGACAGAAGCTCAGGACGATGAGTGGACATCAGTCTCAGATCGCTGTTCTTTCATGGCACGAACACATTTTGAGTTCGGGATGTGGTGACGGTAGTATTTGGCATCACGACGTTCGGGTGCCTCGGCATAAGGTCATGGAACTACTGGGTCACAGTGGTGAGGTCTGCGGTCTCAAGTGGCGAAGTGACGGTGAAATGCTGGCTAGCGGAGGAAATGATAACGTGGTGAACATTTGGGATGGCAGACTGGGAGATGTGGGTGAGGGGGCTAGGGGATCCCCGAAGTGGACGAAGAGGAATCACACAGCTGCAGTCAAGGTAAGGTGGCTCGGATTGCGGAATGAGTCCTTCGGCTGACGTACGCTTGCTAGGGAGTTGCATGGTGCCCTTGGCAGCCAAATCTGCTCGCTACGGGTGGAGGAACAAACGACGCAACTATTAACGTTTGGAACAGTACTACCGGTGCCCGACTTCACACTCTCAAAACCCCGTCTCAAATCACTTCACTCATCTGGGCCCCACACAAGAAAGAAATACTTTCGACTCATGGATATCCAACCAATTCAATCATGGTGCACGCGTATCCCAGCATGGAACGTGTTGCTGAAATTCGGGATGCACACGATTCCCGTGTCTTGTTTAGTTGCGTTGGACCTGCAGGCGACGTGGTTTGCACCGGTGCCGGAGATGAGAATTTGAAGTTCTGGAGGATCTGGGACGCCGCAGAGGTTACAAAGAAGAAAAAGGATGTATATGGGTACGGGGAACGAAGGGCTAACTCTACTAGTTCAGGACATCTAGCTATCAGGTAAAATATCTATCCATTTTACGAGTATTTCTATCCGCCGCAGTATCTCTATCCGTAGCATTTTCATGTTATCGAGTTGTGTATGAATGAATAATTGGTGTTTCTTAATTGAGAGATATTGGATGCGAAACTCTCCCGCACCCGCCATGCCCACTCAAAACGCGCCGAAATTAATTTATCCAGTCAATGACCAGCAGACAGGCAAGATTTATTTTCTGACCTTCTCTCAACACGTCTTGTCTTCTTACCACCACCATGGCTTCAGATATTCCTCCTCCGTTCGCTGCACTCAACCTTCCTTCTCCAGAAGAGTATCACAAACGCAAGGTGGCCTTGATCTCAGGTGCGTACTCAACTCTTGTTCGGTTGATGTTCCCGATCGTGTACTCAGCATTGCTCCAGGTATCACTGGTCAGGATGGCTCGTATCTGTGCGCATACATCTGATGCTTTGCGTCGCGATTCGAGTATCTAATACCGCGTTGTAGAACGGAGTTACTTTTGGAGAAGGGTTATCAGGTCCATGGAATCATTCGTCGATCCTCCAGCTTCAACACAGGTCGTCTGCACCATCTGTACGAGGATCAGCACGAACGTCAGTTTGTCTGGTTTTACGATTTCACACGGCTGAAATACCATCCCAGGTCCGAATAAGTTCAAGCTTCACTACGGCGATCTCAGCGACAGCACTAACCTTGTATACATCATCGCTCAAGTTCAGCCCACGGAAATATACAACCTCGGTGCTCAATCCCACGTTAAAGTCTCGTTTGAGATGGCAGAATACACGGGCGATGTCGACGGTCTAGGCACACTTCGTCTTCTCGATGCCATTCGTACATGTGGATTGGAGAAACACGTCAGGTTCTACCAGGCCTCAACATCGGAGCTATACGGCAAAGTTGTCGAAACTCCTCAGACTGAAAAGACACCGTTTTACCCGCGCAGTCCATATGGGTGCGCGAAGCTCTACGCATTCTGGATCGTGGTCAACTACCGTGAAGCTTACGGATTGTACGCCTGCAACGGTATTCTGTTTAACCACGAAAGCCCGCGACGAGGACGGACGTTCGTAACCAGAAAGATCACTCGAGCCGCCGCCGAGATATCTGTTGGCAAACAGGAATGCTTGTACCTAGGGAATCTAGATGCTCAACGTGATTGGGGACATGGTACGTGCCTGCCTTATTTTCATCAATCTATCAATATCAGTTCTCATGCTGACAGCACTTTTTTTGATACTCAGCCCGCGACTATGTTGAAGGCATGTGGCGGATGCTTCAACAGCCCGTTGCCGAAGACTTTGTTCTGGCAACTGGAGAGACACATCCCGTTCGGGAATTTATCGAAAAGTCGTTCAACCACCTCGGTATCCAACTGGAGTACGTATATTGCATTTCACTTGACCATGGTAATTGTGCCTGCATTATCTGACATACAACTGACGTTTCGTCTAACCCAGATGGTCGGGAGAGGGCGTAAATGAAGAGGCTAAGGATGTCAAGACTGGGCAGGTCGTGGTGAAAGTCGACCCTCGCTATTTCCGCCCCGCCGAAGTCGAGTATGTATCTTGTCCACTATTATTAGCCAGGGACGTACTTCCAGTCGGAGGCGGCTTGTGGCCGTATCTCCTTCTGTGTTCGCAACGTTGTATGGCATGTTTATCTGCCTCCCGGTGTCCAGCGTCGTCTGTATCTTGTGGCTGGCGGCGATTGCTATGTTCCATAACATTTATCACCGCTTTCCTGTCGCTTTACTGACCACTTTCCTCATTCCAAAATAGTCTCCTACTCGGTAACCCGGCGAAAGCTGAACGCGTTTTGGGATGGAAACGCCAGGTGGACTTCGATAGTCTCGTGAAAGAGATGGTCGACGCAGATTTAGTCGCTGTGAAGAGTCTGGTGGAGGATCAGAACTGAGGTTATTGTTGATACCAAAAGGTCTATTACCGACGGTGGATGGATCTGGATGGACTTTGAACTGTAAGATAATGGACGGGAACTTGAGGATGGACGGATCTTGTATGTATTATACCCAAGTAAGTGGTACCCAGGATCTATAGCTCCTGTGTTTCCTTATTAGTGGTAATTTTTGGCGAAACTGGGTTTAATGGAAGGTTTATTAGGTGTCACAAGTTAGAAGAGTATCATGTATGCAAGTTCAGAATTAGAGGAAGAGAATAAAGACCGAAGAATAGATATGAGAAATCGACACACAAGACAAGAAAACACCAGAGAAAGGTCAATACTACACTGAGGGGATCCACGCAAGTCCGCAGATACATACATTCGGTGCTACCGATGGAAGATCGATGGAGGGGATGGTCCGCCCTCAACCACTCACGATCCTACGTCTCCCACTCTTGTCAAAGCAACGCGCCTCTTCTTCTTTGGAGGTTCCTTCGCCTTGTCGTTTTCTTCTTGCTTTGGCGTGCCTCCGACATTGGAACCAGCGCCAGCGTCCTCCTCACGCTGTCTCTTGAGTGCTTCGCTGGGTTGCGGCGTATACTGCTCGCCTCCAGAGCTCGCAGATGGCGTGGGAGGTATATCCATGGCATCCGTACGCTGCCTGATGGTCGCCGGAGTGGGCGAAGGTGTGATGCTCCTTGTGAAAGTAGGGGTGGAAGCAGGCGGGAGACCGACATTGCTGAAGACTGGAGTCGCCGTCGGGGTTCCTTGCTTCGAAGCACTGGGGTGTTGAGGTGTAGAGGAAGGTATCGAAGTTGTGATGGGCACGGAATGCTGGTGAGCGATGGATTGAAGCTGTAGTGCCTGTTGTTGCTTGTGGTACGCAGGGAAAATCTCGTCGAAGACGATGAGCGTGCAATAACCATCGCGAGACGATAACATGAGAGTCTGGCCGTCTGGTGACCTGTGGTCGAGAATCAGCTTGTTGTCAATCTGATGACTATATTGGTGAAAATGAACTTACCATGTAGCATCTGTGAACTCGTCGTAATGAAGTTTTGTGAGCACGCATATCGGTGATGACTGTTGGGTGTCATAAATGACCACTGCGTCCATCGTGACGACTGCGAACAACATCCGATATGGCAAGGCAAAAACTGATGATGTTGCCGGTGCGACGTGTTGGCTTGGTGTCCCCGGCTTGGATGCCACAGGGGTGGGTGGCCTCATGGAGGGCTCACTCAGTTGACGAGGAGATGGCGAAGCGATGGTGGGAGTTCCACTCTTCTGAGAGGACGAAGGCAAAACGGTCATTCCCATACCGTTGTTCGAAGACTCTGGGGCGGACGTAGTCCCTGGCAACGGGCCCACAACATCCACATCGAGCTGAGTGAGCTCGTTGCTCAGATTCGCTGTCTTCAGGTGCCTGGGAGCACCACCCGAACCTGGAGCTTCATGAGTAGATGATAGTCCTTCTCTCAGTTCGACTAAGACTGGACTGAAGCTAACAGCTACGCTCGCTTTCTTATGCCCAGGGAACGTTGCGATCGGGGGTTTCGCAAAGTTCGCCCGCGTGTAGATATAGACGCAAGATGAAGATCCCTTTCCAGAAGGGCCCGCCGCGGATTCCTCTCCACGGCCCTTGCGACCCCTTGCAGGGGTGGGAGGTCCTCCTTCCTCGGATGGCGTGGGTAGGACCACGACCTCAGGGTCTTCAAATTGCCCCGCGGGAGTCACAAGTAGCGCTCCATCAGGACTGAATGTCAGCCTCCTGAAGAAATTGGTGAAACTCTCATCTCCATATAAGCCGATATTTCTCCATTGTTCGGTGCTTCCCCTTGAATGAGGAGTGGGATAAGAGTATGAGGATGGGAGCGCGGTTCGTATAGCGGGGAGGGCGGGCATGGGACTCGGTGAGCGGCCATAACGAGAATTGACAGAGTAAGCGGGGGAAGCGGGCCCACCGGCATTCGAAGCATTACTGAAAGATGATCGTCTGGATGAAGGCTGCCGCTCCTTATCCACTGGAGTCGGAGGTGGAGGAAGCATAGAATTGGAAGAAGTAGAGGTAGAGGTTGAAATCGGTGGGACGGACATGAGATTTGATGACAGCATGGTTGCTGGTGGGATGACCGGTGTGCTCGCGACACTCGTCGATGGTGTGAGTGGCGCGGATGGCATATTGAGGGGGACAGGATCTTTGAATTCCTTGTCGTGTGCGCTGTGCGCACTCCCGGCGAACAAGGCTGAACCTGATGTTGACTCTTCAAAAACACTCTCTACTTCGCTAGTGGCACTCTCTCGTCGAGCCATGCGAGGCCTGCTACTATCTCGTCCGCCTTCAGCATGACTAGTGTTGCTGACAACACTTGGTGTTCGTCCGTGTCGCCGGCTACGACTTCTGCCCGTGCGACCTTGGGAACCCGTCTGGACATTCATCTGACTATTCTTCCCAACAGCATGGACTTCCAAGGGCCCATTGTGATTATGTGTGACCCGATGTACGTGCATAGCACGATCGCTTGACTGCGTCGCAATGAATTCATTCAGTGGGTCCCACGACACCCCCTGCACAAAGTGTGTGTGGTCAGCAATTTCGTGTATGCATTTGCCTAGAGAAAGAGAAGCCGCATGAGTTCACGTGAATCCCAAATATGAATTCCAAAAAGGTCAGGACTAACCATCTGCAGCAAGAAAGATTCGAGCCGCGTTGTCGGTGCTGCCAGCGATGATATATTCTCCCGTTGGGCTCCATGCTAAGTCGTATACTTCCATAGTGGTGCACCTTTGTAGCATTGGTTACCGTCCGAGAGGATTGATGAGAAACTCGCACCTAACCATGATTCTGGGTTTCCAGAACTCTTTTTCGTTAGATAACTCCTCTGCACTTAGCTCGCTTCCATAAGCTGAGGTTTGTGGGGTAGAGGACGGGGCCCAAACAATGATCATGCCATCTGTACCAGACCGCTTGAGTCCATAGAACATACACCAGATAGTCGGAACTAACCGTCTCCAGCAGAAGCGATAGTTTCTCCTGTTTGATAAGAATAGGTATGATAGAACATTCGATGCGGAGATAGGAACGTACCGTTAGGACTCCATCTCACAACGTTCACGGGGGCAGAATGTTTGCTCAACGTGGCGAGGTACTCAATCCGCGGGGGCCTGGGTGCGGTTTGCGTGGATGAGCTCGCCGCTTCGGTGGTGGTTGGTCGTATGTTGGGATGTACCATCCAGATCTACATTTGTGCAAGATCCATAGGTCAGAATGAGAGAAGAAGAGGGTTGACACGAGAAACAGAATCAAAATAGCGAATAATGCTTCCATGGAATGAAAGCTTCCTTAAACAGAGACGAAGGACAAAGTACGTACTCGAACATTATTGTCATCTCCACCCGTAGCTATTCTGTAGGACTGGCTTGCCCACTTCTCGATCCATTCCTGCTGGGATATATCTGAAGAGCCTAATCCAGGCGGTCGTGCTTTCTTGAACACAGGAACGGGCTGGAAGTCGCAGGACGATATAGCCTTGGAATCGTGCCATCGAATTTCTAGAGTCCTGAATCGCATTGTGGAATAATTGCAAAGATGAATGTGGATTGGATGCGCGTTTGTAAAGAGAGGTCTGGTTGGAGCGGGGAACTGAACAAGAACTACAACTTGATAATGAGACTCTTTTATCGAGTAAAAACAAAGCACCTCACCTATTTATCCTTCTTAAGAATGATTACACGAGAAACGGACGCGTATAGGGTCGTTAAGAGTGTTGTCGCTCGTAGGCACAACTGCCGTGGTTGAAGTTATAAGGAGGGCAGACTTGTGAATTTTGATTGCGAAGGGTAAGAATTAGGTTCAAACAGCCGCAAGAATCAATCGAGAGCCGCAACTCCCCTCGAGAAAACAGGGTTGCGGGGGAGAAGGTGGTGGTTGAAACAGTTGAAAGACTTGACGGCCAAGTCCAGTCTCACGCTACGGTCACTGTCTAATTTACCTTGTCGACTTGATTGCCGCCCGCCTGGCGCCCGTAGTACACACAATAGAACGAGCAACTCAATGTTAGGGGAATCTTCCTCAATTACAGAACTCTACAGGGCAGAAAATAAAAGGATATAGGATGATCATGTAGAGTGGCCTTCGCCCCCCATGATTATGGCCAGATCCTTCAGGTCTTTCTGCAATATCTTCGTCAGGTGAGCAAGCCCTGCCTGCTGCTCGGCAAGAACCTATGTTTATGACAAAGGAAAGGAAGGGTCAGCATTCGGTGTCAGGCAAGATCCATGCAAGATTACCTGTGCAATTCGGGCCAGACCGTCCTCATCCACAACCTTCCATTCTCCACTTCCACCAGTCATGGCATTGAGACCCTCTTCGCGAGCCTTCAAAGCACCTATGACAGCCCAAAGTTCTCCGAGCTTACTCTTAAGTCTTCCTCCCTTCCTCGCGGAATTCTCAACACCGGAGGAACGTGATACTCCGACCTCCGACGCTACTTCTTCCAACTGAGACTTCAGTTCCTCCTCTGCCTCACCGATTGCAGAGCTCCGGACGCTCGGGATCAGCAGGTGAAGATGGGTCACAAGTTTTAAAAGTCTGTGCAACAGCTGAGTCTGTAGTGCCGAATACCGCTGCAACCGTGGTATCGTGGTAGTGGTATGGTGTGTCGTTAACGTACGCAGGCGACTTTGTAGCTCGATCAGCTTTTCTTTGTGACCGGTTGACTGCTGGGTTTGTGCGTCAACTCGACCGCGGAGATCATCGTATCCGAGTGCCAGAACCGGAACGAGACTAAACCGACATTGAGTACAAGTCGATAGGACATTGTACGGCAAAACTCACCAGCTTGGGTCTGGGTTTTCTCGGACTGCCTTCTGCCAGAGGTCCTCCTTCACCGCGTTGGGAGGACGCGTATACAAGTTGACTTGCGCTGGGTCAACAAGGTTATAGAAATAATGCTAAGTCAAGAAGGGCGATTAGATGTGTTGGAGAAATGCCGTTCTGAAAAGGGCTGCACCTGAAAACGACAAGTTGCGGGATTTGTAGCATTCCATGCCCCGACAATTCCCTCAATCTTCTCCTGGAGACGTGCGAATTGGAGCTGGGCGTCCTGTCCCTGGTTTTGAGCACCGAGTGTGCTTGTGCCCAGCGTACTGATTCCTAGTGTGCTGCCCCCTAATGTGCTTCCAGCAGGTTTACTCCCCAGTGCGCTAACACCCAGAGTACTGTTTCCGAGGGTGCTGTTGCCAAGGGTAGTTCCGAGGCTACCTGTTCCGGATATATAGACAACAAATTATTTGACAAGGGAAAGCAAATCTCACCGGTATTGTTGTTCGAGGTGTTTCCAAACAGTGAACCACCTCCGCCCGTGTTCGTGCTTCCAAACAGCGATCCCGAGTTTGTTGCGCCGCCAGTGGCACTCCCACCACCAAATAGAGATCCTGTCCCCGTCCCAGTGTTCGCGGTACCGTTTGTGTTCCCACCAAAGAGAGGATTCGTCGTTGTCGACGTCCCAAACAGACCGGGTTTCGGCTGATTCGCATTTTGTTGCTGTTGTTGCTGTTGACCTGCTGCTGGAGGCGTTGAAAAGAAGCTACTATTACCCGCTGTGTTTGCCGGTTGTTGGGTTGTGCTTCCGAAAAGGGAAGTTCCAGTAGCAGGAGCTAGTGATACAGTTTGAGGAAGCCTGTAATACTGGAATCTCGAGCGACGCACCTGCGGTACTTCCAAACAAACCTCCAGTATTTGCCGCTGGTTGTTGAGTCGACCCGCCGAAAAGCGAGTTTCCCGGTGCAGGCGTCGTGCCTCAAGGAACAAGAAAGGTTAGGATGAACTTCTTCTAAGGCGAATGTTTATTCGCGCACCTGTCGTACTAGCACCAAATAACCCTCCACCCGTCGTTGGCGTTGCTGTACCGGCTGGTTTTGCACCAAAAAGCCCTCCACCCCCTTGAGTATTTCCGAACAATGACCCTGTCCCAGTACCACTCGCGTTCGTGTTAGCACCAGTGTTCCCAAACAACGAGTTGCCTGTTTGCGGTTGCTGCTGCTGCTGTTGCTGTTGCTGTTGCTGCTGTGTATTGGTGCTGCCAAAGAGAGACGTTGTCTGACCCGTTTGCGCATTGTTGCCGAAAATGCTCCCTCCAGCAGCAGGGGGGTTACTAGCATTGGACGAGCCGAAGAGACTGGTGCCCGTCGCTGGTGCGCTGTTTGCTGGTGTCCCGAAGATCGACATTATGTATGACTGAGGTCGTGAAGCGAATCTTTTGGGTCGTTAGACGCGATGTTGGACTGTAGTCGAAGATGATCTTCTTTGACCAGGTATAATAAGCTTATGCCTGCGTATGAAGGCTGAGCACCGGCTTCGCTCTCTGCTTACGGACTGTAGAGAGCGAGGATCGACAGAGGCTGTCTGGAGCGTGTTGGTGGTCGTATGTATATGAACTGAAGCGCGTTACGTGACGGCGCGTGTTCCTTTTACTACTTACCACGGCCAGTGGTCATCTCAAAACTCAAACTTAGTCAACCCTACTGAGCAACTATTCTGTAGTTCAGTGATCAATCAAGGTCTAGCAGCTACCAGAAGGAGGAAGGGATGTGACAAGTCTCGCGATTCGAACTCCTTCACCAGATCAACAATCGTTCACGGTACGAGACCTAGACGTTGACCGTAGCCTCAGGACGTTCACTCTATGGCTTCGATATGGCAAGCATGTGTGTGGTAATCATGGCATGGCATCATACAGTGGTACTTTTAGGGAAGGGTAGGAAATGCATAACACCAGTACAAAAGTACACTCAGAACTATCAAGTTCAAGTATCGTTGAGCGAAAGATCGAGGACGAGAATACGCGACTACTCACTCTCAGAGGCTGGAAGAACCACCTGTTCTTGCCAGAGGTGTACCTCTCCTCCAACAACTTCTTGATGTTCTTCTTCGAGTCCTCCCTTTGTGATGGCTCCTTGAAGGTGTCGGCAACAACAGCGTTCTTCAAACCCTCCAACTCGAGTTGGTACCGTGTGGGGAACAGATGCGAGTAGTTTACGGTCTGAGATGAGTTCTTTCAATCGAGCCATTCCTAGTACTCGCTAGTGATAATAACGCACCTTGATGAAGGGCTTGACCTTACTCCTGTTTGCCAACTTCTTCTGACCCATACGCTTGGTCACTTTCCGGGGGTAGCGTTCGATGCCAGCAACGATAGCGTGGGGGTATGGTCTGTCCTTGGTTCCCTCATCCAACTGCTTGATGATGACGACCTTTTTGCCAGCCTGACGGCCCTGGAGAACGATGGCGACCTTGTTTCATAGAGTTAAGTGGATTGGCTTGGGAAGTAAAAATCGATGTGTTCTACCTTCCCGGGTTTGTATACTACAAGAGCAAATGATCAGCCTTCTCCAGCGAGTGTTATCGTACAGCGAGCAAACGTACCTTTGACCATTTCTTGATGTTGACGAGGGCGACGGCCTTGATGCTAATATTATGGGCGTTGTGGGTGTGAACTGGAAATTGTGGTATCGGCAAATGCCGAGTGGCTTGTCAGTTGACGAAAATAAGGTTTCCCATCTATGATTAGATAATCACCTTTGACCTTGTTCTTGATTCTACTCGTCCCACCAGTAATTGGCTTCTCAAATCTGTACGTGAATTCTGTTTATCTCGTTACCCCACACAAGGAAAGGGTGACCTTCTCAAATCCCTGAGACTACTATGTCTTCGAGGAATGGTTGCTCATTCCCGAGGTCCCACCGTCTCTGTAAGCGCTCGTCTCTCTTCAGGATTCAAGTTTTTGGGTGAGTCTTGGCGCTCTCGCATCTTGCCGTGACTCGTACTTCCAGAGAATCCGAAATGAAAGTACCCTTGATGCAACGGCACCCTTGTTCTGCGAACCTGGATCTGAATACCTTGTGGACGCACAGATTCAATTCAAGCGATTCGATAGAAGCCTCTCTACTCCACTACAAGGTGCTCTGATCTGACGTCGCCAAGTAGTAGTCTACTTTTCCGGCTATACTCTTCCTCGGGCTCACTCTACGGTATCCTGAGAGGCATTTTGCCTTCCGTTAACCTTCCGTGTCGGACTCAGTATGCCTGGTACTACAGTATCGGTGGGTTATCGGACATCGGGAGAACCTCACGCGCCACCAGGGCCTTTCTCACTGCAACTCTCACACAGAAGTACGGGACTTGTGCTACATTCATACATCCGTGTGGGGACGGATAATCGAGGGTAGATGACGCCGACGCGTGCACTTTTAGGGGTATGTTAGTACACGACGAATCATTGCGTAGTGAGAACTGCTAATTGTATCAACATGAACGCCCTCGGTCATAATCCCGAAGATTCACTTCTTATCATAGCTCAGGTACTTGCACTAGTACTTACGGAGCACCAAGAGCTGTAACGAATTGTTGCCAGACCTCGACAATCTTTTCTCGACCATTCTGCCCGTCAGAATCAAGTTCGTCAGCCATCAAGAGATGTCCCGGGAGATATCCCGGGTGTATAAGCCTGTCAACGTACATCTGTTTCAGCATGATACAACACTAGACAGCACAAATATATTTTTAAATTGTTTAAACCCCGTACCAAGCCTCATCGTCAACTCCATAAATCGTACCGAGCAAACATCCATACTCTCCTCCGCTCGAGTCGCTCCAAGTCAGTGTCCCACAATATTAAATACTCAAGAACGTTCGAGGTAAAAGCGAGCGACGGTTGCACAATACATGCCAAAAAGTAAAGATAGTAGTCCAAATCGTATCATCCAAGCGGTGCGTGCCGGAATGGCAGGAAAATGATCTAAAAGATCTTAGAGCGAGACTATGAAACGTGCGGGAGTAGCAATCAGCAAACACCGAAGGAAAAATAGAACGACCAGACAAGTAGATCAACTTACTCGGGATGCAGCCAATGGAGATGAGTCCTCCGTGGGAGTTATCACTGCAACAGACTGGGTTGGCTGAGCTGTTGATAAAGATCGGAATCAGTAAAGTTTGTAGAATGCGGCGATGAGTGAGACCAACCAGCCGCCGTTGCCGCCGCCAATAACGGTAATGGGAGAGCAAGTGAGTCCAATCAAAACGTTCACGTCTTTAACGACGATGCCCAGAAGGCCCAAGAGCAAGGCGACGGGTCCGTCCGTGGAGTGACCGGTGGATTGGCAGCACTGTAGGAGCATGACGGTGAGATACACGTCGCGACGGAAGAAGCGGAAGTGGAACTGACCTGGATGGGACCAGTGTTGCATGATCCGCCGGGGGTACCAGAGGGTTGGCCTCTCTTCGCGGCTATGACCGGAGTTCAGCGGCTTGAGGCATGCTTAAACAACGTGTAACGACACACCTTCAGTTCCAGTTCCGGAGGTCCTTCGCAGGACTGGAGGGAGAGGTGGGAGACCACGAGCGAGACGAGCCGCGTTGGTGTCCGCCCCAGGAACTGCAGAGACAGTGGTGGCGACGGTGGCAACAGCTGCGATGAAGAAAGTAGAGATTTTCATGCTGAATATCTGGCAGCCGCAAGGACACGAGGGTGAAGTGAGAAGCCTCAACTTTTTTCTTATCACTTGGGATTATTTTATAGTCTGACACCATCGCGTAAAGCCGAGCCTGGCAAAAAGAATCCGAGAACGATAAAATTAAAGTCACATACGTGCATAGATCTTTGATGCGATCCAATTTCCGAGAAGTTTTCAGTGTCAAACAATGCCGGCACTCAACTTACCTTCATCCCGTTGACATGAGGATTATTCGCTCAACATCTTCGACGAGGGGTTGCGAAACCTCCTATCACAATCGAGCGGAAGTTGCATGCACCCTTTCCCAAAGCGTTAGGCGTTTGCGGAAAGAGCTTCGCTGGCACGGGCCGCCCGTGCACCGTCTCGGAAGGCAATTCACCTGAGACCTTGCCTCGAGTGATGTTCGGTGAGAAAAGCCCTGAGTTCATTTACCAAAACGGAGTTACAAAGGTGATTGTCCGAGCACCTGGCCGGGCGCAGAGGGCACAGACCCGGTCCAGCCTCAGCAAATTCCCATCACTGAATGTTTTCCTCGCAACAGATTTTTTTGAGCAGAAGTTTCCCTGAGTTTCCAGTGCGACTGAAAGTGTAGTAGCGTTCCACAGGGGCGAACCGAAATTTGCGGGCTGCCACAACTCAATCCGAATCAGCTTCAGCTTTCAGCTTTCATCCTTCAAGTTCTCAGACTAAATTTGAGAAAGGTACCCGCCTTCAACGCCTGAATTGGTGCTCCACCTGGAAGGGCAGAGTCATCACCACTGCCTCAGGTTCCTGAACTCGAGTGTCGATTCTCAATTTTCTGATACACGCGGTTCTAGTAAGTGACATCGTAATTTGTGGCTTGACGGTGGGACGGTACTTGCTCGACGGGTGCCTTGCAGAAAGCATGTTTTTCGTGGAGGTGTCATTGCTGACAGCATTGCGCCAAATTGCAGAGTTATGGTGATTGAAAGGGACTCGGAAGGATGGCGGACCCGGAGAGCGCTGGGAGGGAGTTAACGAGGAGAAGCTTCAGCGCTTGTTCAGCGCGCAGTTTGTAAGCGAAACTGTGGGAACTTCGGTTTGTGCTGAGTCATAGCCATCAACGAACTTTGTCCGCGAACAGCGACGACGATGGTCGGTGCAGTTTGCAATCATCTCATTCCAATGTCTATGACCCTATATTCTTTTCTTTATTAGGCTTCTTTGCAATTCTGCTCTGAGTGCAACAATCTCCTTTACCCAAAAGCCGATCCCCAACGGCGCATCATGGTGTTTGCATGTCGGATATGCAACTACGACGAGATTGGTGACAACAAATGTGTATACAGGAACGATTTGCTGACGGTCACCAAGTAAGATATTCGCTTTTCAATTTTGAGAGTCATTTTGACGGGTGTTGAAGAGAACAAGTGGGAGTAACGAATGATCTGGGCTCAGATCCTACACTGGTACGCATGTGTTGTATATCTCCCGCAAACCACTTTCTTATCACCCCGGACATTCCGAAGGCCCATTCGAACATACCGTGTCCTCAGTGCGGTCACGAAGAGTGCGCCCAGCTTCCAAACCATTGCACTCAATGTGAATATTCACACTTTCCTAGTTCCGTCTTCTACCAAGATCAGTCAAAACGAAAGGAAACGCGCATGATCCTTTTCTTCGTGTGCACGAAATGTAACCATGCATTTACCGATCCGACATTACCAACCGATGCCAGGCCTGAAACCGATTGACAGCACTAGAGCGTCCAGGATTTACTAGTCTATGTCGTCGGTACATCTTCTTTCTCCGGTCGTATTCATATGTTCTAATTTAGGTCTTTCAACGCTCACAAATTTAGCCACTTGTCTAATTATTCTGCTCATAGGAAGTCTTCATCTCTTCGGTAGCAAGTCTTCTGTCACAAAAACGAGCACGAAATCGGATTCGATTTTATCGGAGCGTCAACGCTCCCGGACGTTCGTGGGTGTCGTGCCCAAGGGAGCTAGTCTACTGTAGTGACGGCTATTGTAAGGCGAGCATACCCTTCCCGTAGCAATGCATACGTCGTTGGCCAACCAGTCGAATGTTCCTGACGCTCACGAAAGGGCATTCGACGTCATCGTCGTGAAGTACACAAACAAGAGCTCTTTGCACTCTCCCAGCTGCAGGGCAGCTGAAATGTTGACAAGTGGGATTATGAACGTGAAGGACACATGTAGCGCGCAGCTCCGACAAGTCGATGGAGCTTGTCGAGGCACGTTTCTGCCGCCTCGTCTCAATTCATATCGATGATTGCTTGGAACTTCTGCTTGTCTGAGATTAGGTTGTCTCATTATATTTGCTGCGTGCAGAGAAGAGAGCCTGGACTAGTCTAACACTATACAGCAAACAAATTCCGTGGGGGCGACTGGTTTTCGAGGAGATGGTCAACCAAGAATAGTTGCTGATTATCCATATCAAGTATATCCGATGCTGCCCGCCATGGGTCCGTTTTCCGTGCGGCCCGACGATAGTCGGACTCAGCCTTGCATCGCTTTACTTATATTGGGCTCTTTGTCACCACCCGCAGCCACTGTGGGTAAGGCTTATGGGCCGACCCTCGAACTCGACCGAGGACATACTCTGTCTCTCAACTCTTGGATTACAACCGTCATGACCTCCGAACCAGCACTCCTACATCTCGTCTACGTCCATGGTTTTCAAGGTAAATATTGGGACTCTCCGACGGGATTCCTTGCTCATTAGTCTTGCAGGAAATGACACGACTTTTCAGGTTTGTCAAGCTCTCGGCGGGTGTTGATTCGATGCTCATTTCTCGTCCAGTCGTTCCCGACGCATCTGCAGAAATACCTCTGCGACCAAATACCCCCTCATCTGAACTTCCGAGTGCAGAGCACCATATACCCAACTTATCAGAGTCGAAAACCTATATCACACGCGACACGAAACTTTCTACAATGGTACGCTCAGAGGCAGTCGGACGTATGACATGAGGCTGATTTGAAAGCAACAAAGGCTCAGCACACAACCACCGGGGCCCGTAATACTAATCGGTCATTCGATGGGTGGGCTCCTGGTAGCGGAAGCAGCTACCGATCCCTCAATGCAATGTAAACGGCATCCTCGAATCGTAGGAATGATCGCCTTCGATTGTCCTTACCTGGGGATGCACCCACGCGTCATTGCCACGGGGATAGCTTCTCTGTTTGCAAAAAAACCAGACCAAGGGGGAAAGAGCGAGCAGGACATGAACCCTGACCCTGGAGTGACGGTTATGGATAATACAGTGACGGATGGCTGGGAGGAGTTCAAGAAGAACATGCAAAAAGGTGCGTCTCCTGACCTCACTGTCTTGTCAAGGTTTTCTGATGATTCTGTAGATAATGTTTCCCTTCTGTCTGTGGATTCTGCACACACAGCGAGCACAAGTACCTTATCACCTTCACCAACACATTCCAGATCGGGATCGAATTCATCTTTGAATCTGTCTCAGTCACCATCACCCTCCCCCTCGAGCTCATTTGTCGATCGAACAGTCAACTTTCTGTCAAAAAGCGCCGACAGTTCAATGGCAAAATGGCTAAGGAAGCACCGTGCATCACCTTGGGCCGACGGAAAGATATGGATAACCGAACACTACCAGTTTGGATCATCCATGTTCGATCCAAGTGGACTGGCGAATAGATATAAGCGACTCGTTGCTTGGAATGGGCTATGGGTGAATTACTGGACTACGACATATCCCAAAGGAGGGTCCGATAGCTCATCATCGAGTCCATCTTCCAGTCGCTCGTCGTCTCCAACCGCCAACCAAGTACACGCAGCACTTCTCGAGCCCGACAATGATGTTGCCGCGAGAATGCTGGAGAATAGTCTTGCAGATAGGTCATCTATGGGATCATCTCGACGCAGCCACGGCTCCTCCTCTCCTTCCCTGATCTCGCATGATTCGTATGACTCGTCAATAGAAAGGGATCCTGCGAGAACAAACAGGCTACAAAAAGGGAAGGAGTCGACGTCAGCTACTCCAAAGCCACCGAAGGAGAAAACCGGGCGTCATTTCATCGTCTTGCCTACCGGAATGGGTTCTGTATTTGGTGGATTTGACAAGTGGGAGAAAGTGGTCGTCAGTGGTGCCGATGATGTCGTTGCGGCGCACTGCGGGATCTTCATGCCTGACCAAAACTTGGAATACGGAGAGTTGATAGAGAGGGTTGCAAGGCGAGTCTTCGACTGGTGCGAGAAGATTTGACGATATTCATAGGGGCGTGTTTGGGAGGATAACTCTAATTATACTGTATTTGTAGAACAAGAATCAACGCGGACTCCGTGTGTCCACGCAGGGAACCCAAATAACGCTAGAGCTTTCAGACTCACGATATAGACCCGCATGCGGTATGCTGCCACACTACATCAATCCTATCAGGGGTTATATGTCAATACAGCTTCCATATCAATCCTGAGGTGGAAGGCTCAAGCAGACATTAGCCCGGACCTGATGTCGCGAGCTTAGTCGGCTTGACTTAGCCTCCATGTTTGAATGTTCTTTCCTTTCGATTTTCCGCTCCTTCAGCCCTCCAGTCCACGCAAAACTTCGAGAACCTTGTCCTGGGACGATTTGGCTAGTCAAACAGAGGGCTCGACCGTATCCAAGGCTTCAATTAGAATGATGGTTTGTGGGCGCCGACAGGCGCTAGTAAAATTCCATCATAACATTGATTTTTTTTTGCCAAGTACCAAGACTTCTTCCACATGTACAGTTGTCGACCTGTGCCCCTCCCAAGCCTTTTTTCTCCAAAATCTGCGAACGTGCACCATCTCATTCGTCGGTAGGGAGGGACTGGCTGTAGAACGTTGCTTTTCAGTCTCGGAATAGGCAGTGGAAATGATACTTAAAGCTAGCTACGGGACAATGGGACGAACATCCAGGATCTCCCAACTTTCCTTC
Organism: Marasmius sp. AFHP31; assembly: GCA_024721195.1. Taxonomy (NCBI): domain Eukaryota; kingdom Fungi; phylum Basidiomycota; class Agaricomycetes; order Agaricales; family Marasmiaceae; genus Marasmius; species Marasmius sp. AFHP31. The sequence goes on from JANHQD010003144.1 coordinate 58,679, forward strand.
AGAAGATGCCAGTACTTCACCAGTGGGACTACTTGTTCGCCTTCGGGGTCATCTTCGCCGGTCTTGATGCTTTCATGGTTCGTGGCACAGTCGATTCTTCCTTCCGATATACTGCTCACACGACCACCCATAGATCGGAGCGAACGACGTAGCAAATAGTTTTGCTAGTGTGTTGAACTTCCGATCTGTCGTATCGAAGTTTAGAAAAGCTCAACTTGTTGTACAGCGTCGGTTTCCTCAAAGTCTTTAACTTTGCGACAAGCTTGTATCGCTGCGGCGATCTTCGAGTTCTTGGTGAGCGTCACTCGTCATTCCGATATTTTCCATATTTATTTACCTCCGCCACTCAGGGTGGTGTTCTTGTCGGTGCTCGTGTGGCCGAGACAATTAAGAGTGGCATCATTTCCAGTAGCATCTTCCAGGACAACGCTGGAGTCCAACTGCTCGCCTTTGTTTGCGCTCTCGTCTCCTCTTCCGGTAAATTACATTCACAATCAGCCAGGCTAGTAGGCTAACCTAACATGTTTTTTTAGTCTGGTTGACGATCGCAACCCGCAACTCCTGGACGGTTTCGACCACCTACTCCATCGTCTCTGCAATTGCGGGCGTTGGTGTCGCAGTTGGCGGACCCAATGCACCGAACTGGGGATGGAATGACGGAAAGGGTCTTGCCACCATCTTCGCTGGACTGGGAATTGGTAGAGCTCCTTAAGCCGTCCGTATCACTTTCCTTCTTGCTCATTGCTTTGCCCTTGTAGCTCCCGCTATCTCTGCCGTCTTTGGATCGGCCGTGTATCTTTTGATTAAGTTCGTTGTGCTGTGGAGGGAGGACCCTACTCGATGGGCTCTCTTGACTTCACCCTTCTTTTTCTTCCTCGTTGGGTCTATCTGCACAATGAGTATCAGTGAGTCTATTTTGGTCTCAACCCTTTCATTCCGTGTCCTTATGTCCTCCTTCTAGTCTACAAGGGCGCGCCTTCGCTCAACCTCAAGTCTCTACCTGACTCAACGTTGGCCGCCGCCATCGTTGGCGCCGGTGCTGTTATTGCCCTTTTGTCACTCCTCTTCTGGGCTCCTTTCGTACACGCCAAGGTCGTCAAGAAGGACTACAGTAAGCTCGCCGGGAAACGATGACTAAAACCCTCGCTCATACCCTCGTTCCAGCTATCCGTTGGTACCACTTCTTGATGGGACCCCTTCTTTGGAACCGCCCTGCTCCCGAAGATGCCGGGTCGAAGTCCGCTGTTCCTGACTACCGCATTCGCGAGGAGCGAGGCGAAGTACCCACCAAGGAAGAGTCTTCAGACACCGACTCGGAGAAGGCGAAGGAGCCTGAAAACCAGGCGCCTGAAGTCAAAAACGATAGCAAACTCGCGGAGGTCGAGGACCCGCATCCTATTGTAGGAGCCTGGGCCGAACCTAAGAACCTGTGGATCATCGCCCGATACAAGACCGTTCCTTTCATCACGAAGGCTTTGACCCATGGAACCAGCGTGGACATTCACGCCTTGCAATCTGGAGAGTCTGATAGGCTGAAGAAGGTACACGAGAGGGCTAAACAGTGGGTGACCTTGCTTATCTTCAGGTAGTCCTACTCTGACCAGATTCAGATATCCCAACGACACCGAACACTTGTATTCCTTCATGCAAGTCTTCAGTGCTTGCACTGCTTCTTTCGCTCACGGAGGTATGTAAAACCCCTCTCTCGCATAGACGTGTCTATAACTCAGCGGTTGTTAGCTAACGACTTGTCGAACGCCATTGGACCTTTCTCCGTCATCTATCATGTCTGGAGTACGGGAACCATCGCCGGGAAATCATCAAACGTCCCCATCTGGACACTCGTATACGGAGCTACTCTGTTAGTTATTGGCCTCGCCACCTACGGATACAACATCATGAGAGTTCTCGGAAACCGCATCACTCTCCACTCACCTTCCCGTGGGTTCTCTATGGAGT
>JANHQD010003145.1:6605-32714 GCA_024721195.1 Marasmius sp. AFHP31
GCCCACAATGACCCATAGCATACAAGTGACTCAGACTTCGCGCCGAAAGAAAGTCATTGGGCTCAATTGTAATCGAGAAATTACGACGAAACATTATATTTCAAAGCTATTAGTCGACCAAACGGAAGTGGGTATTGGTAGACGAGATAGTGAATGCGACAAGAGGGGAGGCAGGAGGTAGAAGAGATATCGGCATGGTAATAATCACCGGAACTTGGCCCCTTCTCACGCCATCGACGAGGTGTTGAGAGTCTTCCGTTCGACAATAGCTTGAGGGCTTGTCGGCGACGATAACAGCACGCCGTTTGGCATAGGCTCGATCTCGACCTCGAGCTTCCCTGCTTTCGCCGGCCTCGGAGCGCTTCTTCTTACCAGTAGGGGCGGTCGACATACCCATCTTGACTTGTGCGGGCGGCGGAGAATCACCGGCATCTTCTAATCCGCTAATGAGAAGTGAATAGTTTGGAAGATTTGTAACACACCTGCGTTCACTCGTCTCACACTCTCCTCCTCAATCTCCAACGAATCATACCATCCCCAGCGTAACCTCCTCACCGGCGGACATGTCTACACGCTTTCTGAGCCTCATTTGCCAGTGACTCCTGAGCAATACCGATAGATTTGGTTGACTGGGCCAAGGCAAGATCTTCATGATTCTTGACTCTGATGTATGGCCTTGCAGCGACACGAGCTCAGCACCGAATGCTCAGGAGTTAACGAGGGAGAGTTCGTGGTTGAAGAGATGATAGCGGAAGAAATTTGATGCAAGAAGGTCGAGCACGGTTAGCGACGGTTTCCCAAGGTCGTGCAGCCTTTCACCGCTGGAAGCATCGAGATTGTTGACCGTGGTAAAATCTTGTCTGGAGGATGGGTTAGCGAGTTCAAGAGCCTTGGAAAGAGGATCGGTATCAGCCTGAGACCCCCAAAGAAGATCAACGGCGTCGTAAGGTGATTGTGAGAGGGCGTGTGCAAACCAAGAGGGGTTGGGGCAGCGAGAGACTACCTTGGAGAACATTTTCAGGACTTGAGAGAGCGGAAGAGAGTGAGGATCTGTAACTTGACGACCATGACCAGGACCGTGGGAGGACGCAAGCATCTCACGGGTCTATCTGGGCCTATCTTATCTTCAGATAAGACAATCTGGGTTTGCACCCAACCACCAGGATCCAGCGCGAATGCAAGGCCTGATCTCTCTCCCTCTAAATTGAACGTACTCCAACCTAAGGCCTCGGTATCATGAATGGAAGAGCAAGTGTGTCCTACTCTCACTCCCGCTCTACCCGAAACTGCTGCAGGATCCGAAGACCCTCAGTCCTCTAAGCTCTTGTCCGAAAGGCCTGTTCCCACATCAATTCTGTCTCGGAAGGAAAGTGCAGATGGAAGTTTACACCAAGATAGAACGTAACTCGAGGAGCCCTTGATCGTTTCCTCCCAGCTAAAATCTGCATCAAGACCCGAAGCAACCATCACATCGCAAAAACCCCGAACGGAGCAATAAACCGAGCACCAATCCCCATTCGACGCCTCCAATCCACACATGGGAAGTGTCAGATATGACTGTCAAAACAGCTACGTTCTCCCGGCCTCGTCGTCAATATCAATGTCTATAGTGCACACCCAGCTCGACTGAGCGTTTCTCCATTGATGCATACTCGCTCTCGGATGCAGAGGCCCTCTTGCACTTCATGGGGTCACAATCTCAGCGTATGCAAGACTTCGTATAAAGATTCGCTCAAGACCAAGGGAGTGACGGCGATGGGGAGGCTGAACACTGAGAAGCTGAACACAGGCGCAGTCTATCTTCAAGATCAATACCCAGCTCAACTGCATCGCGCGTTCCTATCGAGGTACACGAGCACGCAGACGGAGAGACGTTCACGGAGCTATAGACTTGCAAGCTGCCCTTATTCACGATTTCTCCGTGCTAATTTTTGTTCAGAACCACGGAAGTGAAGACCTTGAGGCTTGCACGAATTCGACCACAGGACTTCAAGCTTCAAGAGCTTGTTGGTATCCCATCAGCCGCGTAGCAGGTGCGAGTTCAGTGTCTAGATGTTTCTTATCCTCACTGCTGAACGAGTTATAGTATTCACAATTTAGAACTATCCACGTCAATCTCGACGCTCTAATCGACCTTACCCTCGACCGCCGTTTTCAACTTCAACTTCTACTCAGTTTGCTGCGCCTTGCTCACCCTTCACTGATGCTCAGCCAAACTCGCTATGAGCATAGCTAACTAGGTGATGCCGCGATATGATCGTTGCGTCGAGTTTTGTCTCGTTGTTTTGACAGCTACTTTTCAATAGCTGCCAGCAACGAACAATGCAGAGGAGCATCTCTTTCCAAGACTTTCGGCACCCACCGGTCAAGTTTCGTCGGTGATAACGGCCTCGTCAACCTGTGGAGCATTGGCCATGGATGCTCGCGTCAGCCCTCCTCGTTGCCAATCTCGACGTCGATAACAAGAAAGTTCGTCGTTTTTTATCACATCAATACTCGAGCCGGACCCATACCTGTCAAATCCCGTGCTTTCCACCCTCTGACGCCTCTCTTCGTTCACAGCCAATTTCTATGCTACCAAAATCAACTTGGTGCCGGATCTGTGGCGTGTTATAACGTTGTAGGAGAGAGCTCTGTGTGGCCGAGCGGAGACAAGACAGGGAGTCGAGGTATGCAATCTGTTAACCCTCTAGAACTGAGTTTTGCCTCCGAAATGTCAACTCTCTCCCAACATCAGTCCCATTAACAACGTGTCAATACTCCCAGCCTCTGCAAATTGCCTGCAAAGTTCGAAGACACGCGGAAATCCTGACACAAATAATGAAACCTCGAAGGCAACTTTGTGGTCTCGCTTGATACTGGCACAACCTCAGCACTCATTATTGAAGCTCTACCCCCTCAAACGTTCAGTCTTGGCTACCAGCCGTACCCTTCACCCCCTCACCAATGAGTGCCATCATAATCCCGTTTCCCTTCCACCAATCCACTTATTTTTGCACTATACACCGTACTTTGCCTTTCCCTCTTCCCCTACGCACCGATTCTCTTGGTTCCCTCTCACTCGGAACGTACATCTACCGTGTGGACTCAAAAGTAGATGTTGCGTCTATCAGGCGTACGCTGCTGGCCCCATCTTGTGCGCCCCCTCTCTTGACCCGCTGCCGAGAGCGGCCAGTCTGTCAGTTGATGGCAAGGAGTATCGTCTTGCGGTACTTGGGGATTGTTGCGCTGGTTTGGAGTCGTATCGATGAGCGATGGGATGCGAGGCTCAGGTAGAGTGTTCTTATGATGGATGAGCAGTTCGAGGGGGCGATTGGGCTTTTACCAACCGACCAAAGGTGTTGCTTCACGAGAGCACAAGCTTGGCGCGTTTCGATCCGTTATATGTAGTATCAGCGACCAGAAATGTTCGTAGTTTTTGTGACTTGTAGGTATCATTATGTACAATTCCACGAGCAGTTGAGCTTTTTCATTTGTTTGAGCTTGTGGGCGGAAGTTGAATTCGTTTCAGCACGATCGGTCCGCACACCTGACATATCCGGTGTTTTGTCTTCAGAGCCCTGCCTGCCGAGCCTTTCTTTTCAACCCCCATGTTCTGTCGTTCACCTCCTGTTTCAAGCTCGTACACCGCCAAGTCAAAGAGAATGATAACAATCTGAACGCTGGCGTTGACGACAATTCGATCGGGATTCTTCATTCAGATCGAAGATGATGTTCAATATCGAAGTTGAAGCGAAAGGACAGTGTCGAACGGGGATACCAGGTACGTCTCTGTGGTTTTCGAGATACGGGGAAGTTCCCTCGAGTCTCTAAAGGACTTTTATCTAGCCTAAGACTTTATTCGAGACCTAAGAACGCGTCGCCGCCATGACCCCCTCCCTCTCTCTTGCAACTGGAAAGTTGATGCGATAGCGGGAAAACACGAAGGATATGGGTTCATGGTACCCGCTGGGCTTTTTTCATTACCTACATGCACGCAGTGGACGTGGCGTAGGGCGGGGAAGGTGTCTTGCAAAGGAGGATGAACTTGGGAAAAGCTGGCCGCACGGAAACTGGGGAACAGTGTCGAGGTGAGTTCAACCACTCGATCAACGGGGACCACCTGCTCACCTGCGCAAATAGCTCTTGTTTGATCCTAAATTTACTTCAAGCATGACGAAGCCGCCGTAGTTTTGTTCGGAGTACGCAACCTACGAAGTGCTGTTTTCATAGCCTGATGAGATCCAGAGGTATCCCATGCCATTCGCCCTCGGGTTTTTCCACTCCCGACTCGTGCTGCGTGCAGAATGGGCTCTTGCAGATGGAAACCCCTCGACTATCAGAACTAGGTTGATCCAAAATTCAATAGAATTGCGATCTACACTATGCGGTGGAGTTCATCACTTTGGGTGCTATCAGAGTGTTCTGTCTTTCTTCTCAGCCGATCTGAATCCAGATCTTTTCCGTGGCAGTATGAATGTTGGCATTGTTGGTTCCTCTTGACCCCCCTCCCCCGAATCATCAGCTGGTCGTAGCTGTGGCTTTACGTCGGGTTGTGAGAATGAACTGTCGCGGATGGGACGCCGACGGGACGTCCGGTGATTGACCTCGTCATAGTATGTCTAGAACATTCCTGGGCAGTAGTACGGCGGGAACATGGCTTTCGTGGAAGCTGTTGAGGGTAGGCTGTGTCGTCCTCCACTATTCCTCCCTCCATCATCTCGCACCCTTCTCTCATCTTTCTCCCTTCCGATTCCCTACTCTATCCCAAAACCATGTCTTACTTTTCCAATGCTCAAGGTACGACAGTAGGGGACTACGCAAACTTTCAGACGGTTTTTGGAAATTCTACGATAAACCATTATCACAATTCAGAGAGGGACAATCAGGTGACTCTGGTAAGTGCAAGTTTGCGTTATTGTCGGTCACTCTTTGACTATCTATTTCCTGCAGCACGGAAGGACCATTCGAAGGGTAATCGAGGGCGACATCAATTTTCAACGTATCCTATCGTCCAAGATTCTGACTGTCAACGTCACACCGAAGGGGGAATCAATATCAACAGGGTTACAGGTCGTCAAACTGAAGAGAATGGAACAGACCGCCACGATATGCGGGTACCGGGGAAAGTTCACTGCAACAAGCTTTGAGCCGGTGGCTGAGAAGGATCGGGAAAATTTCAACGAGGTGAGCTTTGGTGTCTGGTTCGAGTAGAGTGATCTGACGATTACCTTCAGATAATGAAGGTTGTCCTTGAGGCAGCGATGCGCGGGCGGTGAGTTGGCGTACCATTCATCTGTTGGTCGTGATAATGACATGTTGCAGGTCGGCGCTACTGAAGCAAGTGTTTGCAGTGGCCGGGTCGAATGTGATGACGTTGATTGCGCACGACGGTAGGTTTTTTGTCGGGAACTCTGATTGTGGGTACTCAGAGGCCACAGAACTGGCGAATGGTTTGGAATTTGCTTGTCGGTATTGGGGAAAGGAAATGATTGTATACTACTATCTATATTATACATTTGTACGTTCAGCTTTTGAGCTTCATGCATGCCTGGCAGCTGAGGAGTATTCTTAGAATATTGCGGTCCGATCCTTGCGCGACGACGAGACTGTGCGATTTCCAGTGAGCTGCTAATTTCCAACGTTGGCTGGCTAATAACGGCGAAAAGGTTACAATTCGTTGGGAGGATTGGTCGTTCAACCTCCAATCACTCTCTTGGCAATATGACCCCGCTTCTCTCTGCCTCGATCCACCGAATGAAGAAGACCTCGAACCAATCCTCTATCCCCCAGCACCACTTCACCAAGAAAACCTTCCCCGCCTGAACATCGCCGAAATCAGCGCCTTTATCGAGGAAGGCTTTGGAGATGTTTTACACTTGATTGCGTCAGTGGGAAAGTGGTGGATCACCGACCTGTCAATCTTTGCTCGACACGGCCTTCTGACGTTGGGCGCTGTCATTGACTTGAACAAACATGGAATCCTCGCCCACCTTCCGTCCATTCCCCCTCCCAAGTGGTTTTGCCTGAGCCATACCCCCGTTGTCAAAGCCAACTTTTCCAGCTCTGGTATGTGTCCACTGTTCAACTCTATCTTGCCTTTCCTGACTCGTTTTATTCCCAGGGCGAGTTGATTTGCTGTTTCAAAAAACCGGCGATGTCTACGTTACCCTCGATTTCGGCTGGCGCATTCCAGAGAACAACCAGCTTCGACTTTGTTGTGCTTTCCTCTGCCAGTCTCTCGGCTCCTGTGACGATTCTGAGGATGTGACGGATATTGGTGAGTGTCGCTTCCCATGTTCCTGCTTTCTTTTGTCCGATGTTTCTTCCCCCTAGTATTTATTGATGAACTCGGATTCCGCCTTGAAGGCACCTTCCACCACGACCCCATGAGCCGCTCAACACCAGCATACCTGTTCCTCCGCCCTCTCCACACCAAATTCATCAATAATCTTCATTGCGTGCGCTATCCCTTTCCCGAAAACTTATTCTACTGGTCCCACGATCCACAGGGAGGGAATGCCATTGCCAAGCAGGATTGGAGGAGATTTGGGATCCCCGAGTTGAGCATGAAGGAATGGATTGGTACCTATTGGGAAGAGGAGGAATATGACGCTGTGCGGGATCATCTGCACTCAGGAAATTTCAGCCTCAACGGCAAGCAATATGCTCGGGAACGTGGATATCCCAAGCTTATCTTTGGTGCGCAACATTCTCTCCGTGACATGGACAACTCACTGACATTTTTTCTCTCCTCAGCCGATCCCCACGGTACCGACAGAATAGAAGAGTACGAATGTTCAGACTCCGAAGAACTTGAATACTCGGACGGGGAGCTTGAACCTACCCCTTCGCCTTCACGGCTTCGATCTCCTTCAACTTCTTCACTCGTAGAGGCACCTGCGGAATGCACAATGGGACAACAGGAAGACACACCAATGTTGGACATCAATGAGCTTGCAGCTGCATCTCATATTGCCAACAAGCACCGGAGAACAGGTGTGGGAAGAGCTATCGAGCCTCGTTACGTTTATGCAGACCACCAGGACCTCCGTCACAAGAACGACGAGACCAGCCATGGACAGACCTTCGAGGAGTCCAGCGTGCGTCTCATATGCCCGCTTCCAAGGAGAAGTGCATTTACCACAGAGCCTGGCGCATCCTTCCTTAACTTTGCTCCATCATCACCGCACGTTAATCACTCCAACGGGAACAGAGAATTGAATTTTCCTCCTTACATCCCTCCAGACCTCTCCTCGACAGACATGTTCGTCAGCATGGATCACGGGAACAGGCCGGCCACTGGCAGGTCGTCTTTCCATAGAAGGGATACAGTTGGGATACGGCCACAGTCTGCGACTACTGACTCTGTCAATCTCATGGCAGTCTCGCAACAGAAGTCATGGGTTGGTCATAGCACCATTGACTCTACTAGTTTCTGTATTCCCCATCCCCCCTCCAACCCACCGGAGCCCTTTTATGGTTACGCCACTGCCACCCACCCTCCTAGAACCGTCACCTTTAACAGTCATTGCCCTTCAAGTGTAGCGGGGTCAAGTACCATCCCACATCGTGCAGCTACGAATCTCAACAATGTCCCGCTTACCACCAACAACATCTTCTCCAGTGCCCCGAGCTTCATCAACCATGCGCCGTTTTGTACACCGGCCATCAGCTGCCCCACCGATTGCTCAAACGACTTTGCTATGCGCTCCAGAGAGATTGGGCTGTCTATGCCTTATGGTGGCGTTGGACAATCTGAGATGCAGCCGCCGTACAAGAGTATGTGGGGCAGTTCTGACGCCTTTGACGGCAATAATACCTATGTTTCCCCTTCCCTCCGGAACTCGGTAGATTTGACGGGCATGTCGCAGCTCACGAGAACGAACCTCCACCACATACCGTTCAGCACCGCTGACAGCTCTTGCTACCTTCTGCCGTCCGCCAATAATTACCTCGCAAACCCCAGCATGGCCCGGGACACGTACTATCCTGACAGAAATGCTTCTTTCACCTCAGATCGTGGCGGAAGACGAGCCCCCGAGCAATACCGAAATGTTGCTCCTCAAATCTATCAGGAACAACCAATTTACTATTCACCTAGAACTTGGAGCGGTGAGGAATATCAGGCGCCGCCTTCTGCGTTTACCGCTTGGAATCAAGACAGTGGTGACGAGTTGAGGGGCTAGTTTCTATGAAATCTTTGTGTGGCGGACATCTGCTTGATGATATGTAATTCAACCCTGAGTACTCCAACTCTTTGCTGGCCAATGTTTGGTCGTGTTTGTTGTTTTCTTCCCAGCTATCTCTCCGTACAATTAACTATGATAACTCAGACTCAACAATGTACATAAGAAAGACCTAACTAAGCTATGATACCAGCACTTACCGTAGTTTCACTGTGGACAACATGTTGCGCCACACTCACCTCATCGTTCCCCGACTCGTGCAAATCATGTCGTATGTTCGATTTTCGGGCCATTCAATGTACAAAGGATTGCTGAGAGGAGAAAACAAACTGCTCGTATCGCCAAACCATTATGCGAGTCCGAGACAGCCAGAACCATCGTACAGAGCTCCCTGATATAGCGTCGAGCGTTCCTGGAATGATAATTGTCGAAAGCGCGCAGCAATTGGAGCCCAGTTTATCATCTTCAGCTTCGTGAACAAACGGCATCTCCAGCTAAGCCAGTTGAGGTACTCAGAGCCCAATGGGCTAGGCAAACGACTGTGCATAGTGTGCTAGCCACCTCTCGAAGCATCACATAAAACTCTCCATGCAGTTATTCCAATACAATAGCCTCGAGTTCCTTGGACTCTCAGAGTGCCTTGGGCTACGTCGTCCGAGCTCGCCTCAACTCTGACTAGGCCATATGCGTCAACCTCGACAAAGCTCATTTTGGCTTCGAATTACATTCTCGACCGACTTGCAACTTGAAGCTTCTCCTCAGTTGTGAGTCATTCGACTTTTCAAACCGAACTTGCTGCTCGCTGAATAATGCCAATAACATAAACAAATGGGGGTAATATCTCCCTCTTGCAGGATCAAAAGCACGGACACTCAGACTGGACTCACAGATCTCGAGACTTGATAGAAATGCCGGTGGTTGGTTGCCATGAGTTACTCCCTCCCCGATATGACTCTCATGCAGATTGAGTCCTCGTAAGTGAGCTTTTCTTTATTCTGGAACGAGGATGATCCAGATTTGAAAATCTGACTGCGAAGGACATCTGGGCATGACCCACACCACAAATTTACAATTGTCTCTCAGGCAAGTTCATTGGTTTGGATGTTACGGTGTCAGTGTTCTACCTTTCTTCTTGACTCACCTGAATGCAGATATTTCATGGCGATATAGATGTCGTTTTCGTTGGTTCGCTGCTAGCCCCCCTCCAGTTTATTATCCGGTCATGGTTGTACTTGTAGCTTTGTGTTGGGGCGTGGGAATGGCCCAAACGCATCAGAACGGAGTGTATCTTGCACCCACAAGGACACACATCAAGATTGCTTTGATCCGACCAGATGATTGTAACATGTCAATTGTACAATAAGAAATTGGCCCCCTCATGAGGAACAACAAAAAGCTAGATGTAGCTACTAGTGGAATGTGTATTGACCGACAAAAGAAAGATAGCAAATGTAATGGGACGACAAGCGGAGAGGGAAGGAAGAGGGGGTTAGAAGAAATATGCGCATGATGCTACAGATCCATAATGTGAGGTGAGTTATGCGTGTGGGAGTGTGTGTGATGTACGTGAGGACAGGGAGAGCTGTAAGTACCATGATGCGAGGATGAGAGGAGGGCGGGAGGGGATGTCAGTCTCAGTCTGTAACTGATACCGATAACGATACGAAAAATCCAATAAAGTACCAGTACATCGAGCACTAGCAGCATCGATAGGAGGATACGACGGAGGCGCCGGTTGAGGTCCCTGTTTGCCAGACCCTTGATTCCCCTGTTGCTGCTGCTGCTATCCTTTATGCACCTGCGCCGACGACTCCAATAACTTCCCATCCTTCCTCCCATTCCAAATTCCAACACCCGCAGGCCCCTTCTTTTTCTTCACACCATCAATGGGTAAAGGCGTAGGGAAAACCCCATCGACAACGGTGTAGTCGTCGTCAATGAGTTGCTGCTCCTGGTTTTGCATTAACCGTAGTAGTCTGTTTGGTCACAGGCTCAATCTTGATCTCGGGCTTTGCTGCTGCGGTGGCCTTGGCGGCTTTCTTTTTCACAGCGGGGTTGGCTGGAGCACCCGTTTTGAGGATCTGGCCCTAGAAGACCTTGTGCGGGCATTGGAGGATCGTCGGGTAATGCCAAGGTTGGCGGGGGTACCGATGGCTGCTACGGTGCGTGTGCCGGTATGGTGATGGCAATATATGCATCATATTGAGGATAGGTATGTGGATACGACTGGGGGGGTAGGTGGTTGTGTGGGCTGAGGTGAAGTTGGTGGTGGTGCCGGCAATGCTGGAGAAACTTGTGAGGCAGGCGTAGAGGGCCGGATCATACGGGAGGCTGTGTGGGCAGTTGGCAGATGACGACAAGCCTTGAAAGGGAACCTCCCAAAAGATCGCTTGGAAGGGGATGCTCTGAGCTCTCCCTGCCCGAAGCTGCAATGGGGTTCTATGCTGGTTGATAACGGAAAATTTACCTGAACGTCAAAGCCTAGTTTCAAAGACTGAGGAGGTAGGTATCCATTATAGCGGCGTCAGCAGTGTTGAAAGTGTCGACTTCAAAAGACATCGTTGAGATGGATGCGACAAGTATTCGGTGAGTGATGATGCATGAATGTTTCTGGAGGATGCAGGGTCCCTGGTCGTAGCGACTGTCAGTGGGTTTGTTGTATCCCAAGCTTCACGCCCGACATTTCATCAACAGCACCGTCTGTTCCGACGACCCGTCCTCCTGATCTTTCCAACTGTAACTCACAGAGGAGACCACCACTAGGGCCTCCATCTCATCCCCAGTAAAAACAAACATAAATAATGGTGCATTGTCAGCCATTGTCTGCTATTGTCAGCAATTCTCAGGCATTAAGCAAGGGGTACCTCGAAAATATCTGACGATGGCCAGCAATACGGAAACCGATCCCTTTTTTTGCATTGTCAGCCATTCTCAGCTATTGTGGACACAAATGAGCAGGTGTCAGGACCTGTCAACTGGGTAGCGGGCTATTCTCATGTATTGCTACGTATTGCTTAGTATTGCACTCAGGTTCACATTGAGCTATTGCCAGATATTGAATTTGATTGAAAGTGATGCCTACTATACAGTACAACAGTAATACAAGGGAATACGTGGATCATCAAATGGTATGTGAGAAGTATACTATATAGCTCAACCAGCAACAAGAGATAGGTACCACAGATGCCACCATTGCATTGATTTACAAAAGAATTTCTGTCCTGGATGTCGTGAGTTACCTGGATGTAAAGTGAAAGAAAGAGGATATACATACCTGAGTTTAATAGAAGACGGCCCACTATTACTGCACCTGCATGGCATGCCCGAGGCAGAGAAAAACTAGGGAACGGTGGAATGTGAGTCAGTACTCTGACAATGACAGAGACAGCACAGCTGCACGTACCCCAAAGAGCCTCAAATTGCTTTGTGCATGTGCACACAGCCGCTGTCTTCAGTTGATCCAAATGTCATAGTAAATAAGGTCAGTATATTGAAACAGAAAATTGAAAGCCTAGTAAATGGAAGGTAAGAACTTACTGATACTGAAAATTAAATTGTATGATGGTTGTGGTCTTGAAGAGAGTGAGCTGGCAGGTGGCTGTGTCCCCGTTGGACAATTTTGGACTTGCACGTGGCCAGAGCCGTTCACCGGCGCCTATATTCACCCATGGGTGATTTTTAGTGCCGGTGACGACCAGAGTTTTGACAACAACAAAAACGACGACAATCACCACTGATAGTAGAATTAATTTTCTTCTCAAGATCACTGTGTCTCGTCTCAACTCTATAATGGTAGACTACCTGTACCGTCACCCAGGATAGTGTCAAGGCAAGCCACAAGTACAATCTATTAGCACATTCTAACTAAGTTAGGATGGTCTCTGGAGGATATCAGACAATATCTCGTGAATGGGTAGGTGGGTACCTTGGGTTCAATACAACCGCGAGCTTGCCTCAGACCCACCCTGAGTCACCTCGAGCCTTGTTTGTATTGCTCATACAAAGGATGCCGTTGTCAGGGAACAATCCTGTCCTGGTATACCGGAGAATAGCTAGGAATACTCAAATATGCCATTGTTGGGGACAATCGTGTCCAGGAATATGGGAGAATAGCTAGGAATATGGCAAAATTGCGTCATATCACATTTTAATACCTGGCAATATCAGACAATAGCCCTGAACGACCCTGAATTTATGTTCGTTTTCACTGGGGATAAAGCCTCGTGCTAGATGTGAGGCAAGCTGTTGGGTAGGGTGAGGCTGCTTTTGACCGTCTCCTCTCCTCCTCCCTCCATCATTTCGCACCTTCTCTCATCTTCCCTACTTCCAATTTTCCACTCAAACCTAAAACCATGGATACTTACTTCTCCAATGCTCAAGGTACGACGGTAGGGGACTACGCCAACTTTCAGACCGTTTTTGGGAATTCTACAATAAACCATTATCACAATTCGGAGAGAGACAATCAGGTGACTCTGGTAAGTGCAAGTTTGCGTTATTGTCGGTCACTCTTTGACTATCTATTTCCTGCAGCACGGAAGGACCGTTCAAAGGATAATCGAGGGCGACATCAATTTTCAACGTGTCCTATCGTCCAAGGTTCTGTCTGTCAACGTCAAGCCGAAGGGGGCATCGACATCAATGGAGCCACAGGTCGTCAAAGTCAAGAGAATGGAACAGACCGCCACAATATACGGGTATCGGGGACAGTTCACTGCGACGAGTTTTGAGCTGGTAGCTGAGAAAGATCAGGAAAAGTTCAATGAGGTGAGCTTTAATGTCTGGTATGAGTAGAATACTGATCTGACTATCACCCCCCAGATAGTGAAGGCTGTCCTTGAGGCAGCAATGCGTGGGAGGTGAGTTGGCGTATCATTCATCTGTTGGCCGTGATAACGATGTATTGCAGGTCAGCACTACTGAAGCAAGTGTTCGCGGTGACTGGGTCGAATGTGATGACGTTGATTGCGCATGACGGTAGGTTTTTTGTTGGGAACTTTGACTGTGGGTACTCAGAGGCCACAGAACTGGCAAATGGTATTGAAGTTCTTGAACAGTATTGGAGAGAGGAATGGATTGTATTCTACTACCTAAGTTATACACATGTATGTTCAGCTTTTGAGCTTCATGCATGCCTTGCAGCTGAGGAGTATCCTTAGGGTACAGCGGTCCAATCCTTGTGCGCTGATGAGACTGTGCGATTTCTGGTGAGCGATAATTTCTAATGTTGGCTGGCTAATAACGGCAAAAAGGTTGCGTTTTGTTATACGGATTGGTCCTTTAACCTCCAAACACTTTCGTGGCAATATGACCCCACTTCTCTCTGCCTCAATCCACCAAATAAAAGAAGCCTCGAACCACTCTTCTATCCCCTACCACCACTTTGCCAAGAAAACCTTCCACGCCTAAACACCGCTGAAATCATTGCCTTCGTCGAGGAAGGCTTTGGAGATGTTTTACACCTGATTGCGTCAGTGGGACAGTCTGGGTATGGGATCATCGACCTGTCATACTATGCCCGACACGGCCTTCTGACATTGAGTGCGGTTGTCGACTTGAACAAACATGGAGTCCTCGCCCACCTTCCTTCCATTCCACCTCCCGGGTGGTTTTGCCTGAGCCACAACCCTGACGTCAAAGCCAACTTTTCGAGCTCTGGTATGTGTCCACTGTTCGACTCTATCCTTTCTTTCCTGATTTGTTTTATTCCCAGGGCAAGTGGATTTGTTGTTTCAAAAGACTGGCGATGTCGATGTTACCCTCATTTTTGGCTGGCGCATTCCAGAGAATGAGCGCAGTCGACTTCGTTGTGCCTTCCTCTGCCAGTCTCTCGGCTTCTGTGACAATTCTGAGGATGTGAGGGATATTGGTGAGTGTTGCTTCCCATATTCCTGCTTTCTTCTGTCTGATGTTTTTTCCCCTAGTATATATTGATCAACTCGGATTCTGCCTTGAGGACACCTTCTATGATGACCCCACGAGTCACTCAACACCAGCATACCTGTTCCTTTGTCCTCTCCCCACCGAGTTCATCAGTAATCTTCATTGCATGTGCTATCCCTTTCCCAAAAACTTATTCTACTGGTCCCACAATCCACAGGGAGGGAATGCCATTGCCAAGGAGGACTGGAAGAGATTTGGGATCCCTGAGTTGAGCATGAAGGGATGGATTGGTACCTATTGGGATAAGGAGAAATATGACATTGTGTGGGATCATCTGCACTCAAGAAATTTAAACCTCGACAGCAAGCAATATGCTCGTGAACGTGGATATTCTGAGCTTATCTTTGGTGCACAACATTCTCTCTGTGACATGGACAACTCACTGACATTTTGTCTCTCAGCTGATTCTCATGGTGCCGACAGGATTGAAGAGCATGCATGTTCAGACTCCTGTTCTAAAGCGCTAGACACTAAGGTTTCAGATGCAGAGATGGCAGCGGCAGAGGTCGTCTGGCGGAAATGACAACAGAGAAGACAGAGGCAGTAAGCAGAGAGCAAGAGCAAGTGAAGGTACTGGTCCTAATGACAAGTTAGATATATTGCAGGTAAAGAGAGAAACAGAACTACTCACCTGGTCCCAATGACAAGAGGTCAAGATGAGGGACCAGGTGTAAACTACCTAGCTTATATACTGGAATATGAGTTGCGTGAGAATAAAGAAAGATAATAGGGAACAAGGGGAAAACAATAGTAGTCCAGGTATAGAACAAAAACAAGTCTGGAACAAGTAACTGTTGTGTATAAAAGAACAATGAAAACAATGGATGGAATAAGTTGTGAAGACAATGTGAAAGAACAAGGAGATGTGAGGGAACAAGGAGATGAGAAAGAACAAGGATGTGGGAGGAAATGATGTGAAAAAGGGAAACGGGTGTCTGGTAGGTGTCAATGTAACATATGGGCACTAAAATGGGAATGTGTGCTAAGAAAGAAAAAGATAGGGGGAAGAGTGGCACTTCATGACAACTCTGAAGAGCTCGAACACTCGGATGAGGAGTTCGAAACTTCTCCTTCTCCTTCACGGCTTGGATCTCCTTCAATTTTTTCACTCATGGAGGCACTTGCAGAATGCACAATGGGACAACAGGAAGACACATTGATGTTGGACACCAATGAGCTTGCAGCCGCAACTCATATTGCCAACAAGTGCCAGAGAATGGGTGCAGGAAGAGCTAGCAAGCCTTGCTATGTTTATGCAGAACAACAAGCCCTCCGTGACAAGAACCATGAGACCAGCCATGGGTGGACCTTTGAGGGGTCCAGTTTGCGAATCATACGCCCACTTCCAAGGAGAAATGTATTCACGACAGAGCCCGGCATCTCCTTCCTTGACTGTTTTTCATCACCACCATGTGTTGATTGCTCCAACTCCAACAGTAGCAGAGAGTTGAATTTTCTCTCTCATGTCCTTCCAGACCTCTCCTTAACACACATGTTGGTCAGCATGGATGATGTGAACCAGCCAGCCAGCAGGTTGCTTTTTTGTAACAGGGATATGGTTGGGATACTGCCACAATTTGTGACTAGAGACTCCTTTGATCTCATGGCAGTCTCGCAACAGAACGCATGGGTTGATCTTGGCACCATCGACTCTACTGGTGTCTGTATTCCCCATCCCCCCTCCAACCCACTGGACCCCTCTTATGGTTACGCCACCGTCACCCACCCTCCTAGAACTGTCACCTTAAACAGTTATTGCCCTTCAAGTGTAGCAGAGTCAAGTACTATCCCACATTGTGCAGCTATGAATCTCAACGACATCCTGCTTACCACCAATAACATCTTCTCCAGTGCCCTGAGCTTCATCAACCATGTGCTGTTTCACATGCTGGCCATCAGTGTTGAGCCAGCATAGTTAAATGCACAGTGGGTAAGATGAAATGAACCTCACATGGGTGATACTTGAGTTAGAAGACTTGAGATGCTTGAGTTGTAGTGCAATAGACTGGTAAAGTCGTATATTGAACTGAGGACTCTAAGCCTCTATCTACCTAGCTTTTATACTAAAGTGCTTGCCTATCTACTAGTCATACAGACGTAGGTAAGTGTGAATACGCTTACTGATACTACTACTAGAAGTAGGCATAAGTTCCTATGCTGAGTGAGCAACGTATAAGCAGATACATGCTAGCTAGATTATAACTGGTCTGCTAAGTATAACAGTCCGTTATGCCTCGCATATTGGAGGCTCTACTAATGCTATTCGCTGTAAGCGTGTGCATAAGAGTAAGGTACATATCTACAGAGTCGTTTATGATGAAAGTAGATACATAGTATGAGACTTGCATGAGAGCGCAAGTGTAACTAGGAACAAGTCCTATTATTAGTTGTACGCGTACACAACACGTCAACAATGTATCACATGATATCCAACATGTTCAACAATCAGCTGCCCCACCAATTGCTCGAATGACTTTGCTATGCGCTCCAGAGAGACTGGGCTGTCTGTCCCTTATGGTGGCATTGGACAATCTGGGACGCAGCTGCTGTACAAGACAATGGTGGATTGTACCCCTTCATAATGGAATATGTGGGGAAGTTCTGACACCCTTGATGGCTATAATACCTATGTTTCCCCTTTCCTCTGGAACTCAGTAGATTTGATGGGCATGTCGCAGCTCACAAGAATGAACTTCCACCACATACCGTCTAGCACTGCTGTCAACTCCCACTACCTTCTCCCATCCACCAATAACTACCTCACGAACCCCAGCATGGCCTGGGACACATATAATCCCAATGGAAATGCTTTGTTGGCTTCAGATTGTGGCGAAGGACAAGCTCCTGAGTGATACTGGAACATTGATTGTCGGATCTATCAGGAACCACCTATCTACTACCCACAAAAAACTTCAAGTGGCGAGGAAAATCAGGAACCGCCTTCTGTGTTTAACGCTTGGAATCAGGACAGTGGTGATGAGTTGAGGGGCTAGTTTCTATGAAATCTTTGTGTGGCGGACATCTGCTTGATGATATGTAATTCAACCCTAAGTACTCCAACTCTTTGCTGGCCAATATTTGGTTGTGTTTGTTGTTTTCTTCCTGGCTATCTCTTTGTATGATTATCTATGATAACTCGGACTCAACAATGTACATGAGAAAGACCCAACTAAGCTATAATACCAGCACTTACCATAGTTTCACTGTGGACAACATGTTGTGCCACACTCACCTCATCTTTCCTTTCTCTGAGCCGTGCAAATCATATCATATCTTAGCTTTGATTGTTGGGCCGTTCAATGTATAAAGGATTGCCAAGAGGAGAAATCAAAAGCGCCCAAGTTGCCAAACTATTGTGCGAGTCTGAGACAGCCAGAACTGTTGTACAGAGCTCTCTGATGTAGTGTTGAGTGTTCCTGAAATGATAATCGTTGACATTATTCTAAAGCGCTAGACACTAAGACTTCAGATACAGAGATGACAGCGGCAGAAGGTGTCTAGTGGAGACAACGACAGAAATGACAGAGGCAGTGAGCAAAGAGCAAGAGCAAGTAAAGAACTGGTCACAATGACAAGTTAGATATATTGCAGGTAAAGAGAGAAACAGAATTAACTACTCACCTGGTCCCAATGACAAGAGGTCAAGATGAGGGACCAGGTGTAAACTACCTAGCTTATATACTGGAATATGAGTTGTGCAAGAATAAAGAAAGGTAATAGGGAGCAAGGGGAGAACAATAGTAGTCCAGGTATAGAACAAAAACAAGTCCAGAATGAGTAACTGTTGTATATAAAAGAAGCAGGAGAACAATGGAAACAATAGATGGGATCAGTTGTGAAGACGATGTGAAAGAACAAGGATGTGAGAGGAAATGATGTGAAACAGAGAAACGGGTGTCTGGTAGGCGTCATTGTAACAAATGGGTGCTAAGAAAGAAAAAGATAGAGGGAAAAGTGGCACTTCATGACAGACATCACACACCAATTGGAGCCCGGTTTATCATCTTCAGCTTTGTGAACAAACAGCGTCTCCAGCTAAGCCAGTTGAGGTACTCAAAGCCCAATAGGCTACGCAAACAACTGTGCATAGCGTGCTAGCCACCTCCCAAAGCATCAGAGAAAACCCTCCATGCAGCTATTCCAATATAGCCACCTTAGGTTCCTTCGACTCCTCAACTATGCTTGGCATGGGGACCTAAGATGATAGCTCAGATATCCAACGTGTACAAGGGGGAAGCACAAGGTTTGAGCTCACCCCTTGCAATTTCAACCTCTTTGATGGGCTTGCCTAAGTCAATGTGGTGCAACCATAACCCCGTTGCTTGCTGGATGACCCGTTACGAGCTCAATGAGCGCCAGAGAGTGCCAACAAAGCACCAGATGAGGGTGCAGCAAAGTCTAATAGGCTAAGGGGATGTATTCCAAGGACGTCTTCAGGGGTAGAGATCTAGTTCGTGATACTGGTGGACAACGAGGTCAAGGATGCAGAAGGCAGGAAGCTATGGTAGGGCGACATAGCGATGGTAGTAATGATATCTTGTATGAGTAGAAGCACTTTCCGAGTGAGACTTGTTGGAGAGATTGTGATTGTCTGAGGGTAAGAGCTAGTGAGGAGACTGCAGGGGGGGATGTATCAAAGTTTTTATAGACTTTGTTGCAATGAGATCCTGTGTGAGGAGATCCTGGAGGTAAGAGAGTAAGTGAGCAATGAATGTTCAAGTTCCCGTTGGTAGTTTTCTTCTCAGTCTGTGAACAGCTATCTGAGGATTAAGAGCTCAGCTGGCAGTGCAAACAGAATTTGGTTGAGGATTGTTGAATCTAGGTATCCGGATTGTAGCACACCTGCCTTCAGCCTTCTCACCCTCTGATCCTCAGCCTCTGGCAGTCCTCCAATAATATCTCTAGCACAACCTGTTCATTGGTCTGGGCAATCAGATCCATGTCTTTTCCGTTCCTCATTTGTGGGTTATATTGGTGAATCCAATATCCTGGGCCAGGCAAAAACCCTGGTCAATCTCAATCCTGTTAAACTGTTCTGCAGAAGAGAAATCTCGAGTTCTAGTCAACGGGAGAGAGGGTGCTGGTGAACAACAAGCGAAGATGAGTAGTCAGTGTCAACAATGAATATCTTATCTTTTCTTCAGATGAGATCTTCTGGTCTGGCCCCCAGGTTTTCCCACTGATGTGAGTCCAGGAGGTGAGCGCTCTGAGTACTTTTCTTTCCCAACTCCTTCCCCCGGATCGCGAGGTGGTCTGGATTCCACTCCCATAGCCTTAGTATATACATTGTTAACGATACAGGTATGTTATGCTCTCATGGTCACCTCATGTCGACAACAGTTCCTCAGGCAGAAAATATCTGTGGGGTCCAAAGACCTTTAGCCCCTCTCTCAAGATATCGCTTTGGCTTTTTAATCATCACAACAACTTGGGCATGGATGGAAAGGGCACAAGAAGAATAGAATAGCTAGATACATGACCTCACAGTGTGTTCGTTGTGCTGGGTTTGGTTTTGTTGTTTTTGACTGATTCCTTTTAGTAGCTAATACCAAACACCAAAGAGGATACTGGGGTATTTCATTCAATTCATATGGGGGTTTCGGTGTGACAAAAAAATTCGCTGGGGTCAGTTTGTATGACATGAGTGTGACTGGTGACACCAGAGAAAAATTTTGTATGGAACTCACAAGTCCCCAGCAATCAAGATTACATGAATGGGAAATAGTGGCGGCATCAGCCGCCCCCTGCAAAAATGTTGAATTTGGCCTCAAAATCACCCAAAAAGGCTGTTTTCTAGCTTCCTTGGGCTCATGGGAAATTTGTCACATACCGGGACATTTTGTATAGACCCCCTGTGACTATGTGACTATATAAAAAGAAATACGGAGGGGCTTGTGACATGTGATATACAAATTGAATGAAGTACCCCAGTACCTGTTTTTTTACCTCCTTCTGAAGCTTTCAATACTCATCGGACGCACTTTGTGGGTGACTCGGATAGCAATGATCTGGTCAATTCGTGAAGCCCTGGATATTAATGCTTGCCTTGGTTCTACCTGCTACCTGTCACAACCCCTCCGTTGATGCCACCATGTCCTTCTCGTTGTTCTCTTGGATCAAACCTATACCTTCCAAACACTTGCACTATCCACAATTTGGCACCACTCTCCGTTCATGGCCACACTACCAGTCTCGACGTCAACAACAAGAAACTCTGTCATTTTTTATCTTATTGTTATTCAAGAGACTTCAAGCCGAATCCATACCTATTGAATTCCATGTCTTCCACCCTCTGACACCTCTCCATTCATGGCCAATCTCTATGCTACCAGGGTCAAATTGGTGCCGCATTTGTGACCCATTGCAATGTTGTAGGAGAGAGCTCTGTGTGGCCGAGCAGAGACAAGAGAGGGGGTAGAGGTATGTGGTCCGTTAACTTATTCTCTCCGTTCAAATCCAATTTTTGCCTCTGAAATATCAATCTTCTCAACATCAGTTTCATAAGCCACATGTCATTACTCTTTGCTTTTGCAAGTCGCATGCAAAGTTGGAAGACAGGTGGAAATCTGGACACAAATACAGCATTGAAATGAAGTCTGCGGTCTTGCTGGCAACTGACACAACCTCAGCACTCATTACTGAAGCTCTATTCCCCTCAAACATTCAGTCTTGGCTACCAGCCATACCCTTCATCCCCTTGCCAATGACTGGCATCATAACCCCATTTTTCTTGCACCAATCCACCTATATTTGCACTATCTACCAAACTTTGCCTTTCCCTCATCCCTCCGCACCAATTCTCTCTTCTCCCTCTCCCTCAGCACATACATTTACCCTAGGGACTCAGATGTAGGTGTTATGTCTACTAGGGGTACACTGCTGGCCTCCTTTCATGCGCTTCCCCACTTGATTTGTTGCCAAGAGTGGCCAAGTCATCAGGTGAAGGCAAGGAGTATCATCTTGCGGTACTTGAGTATTGTGTCGCTGATTCAGAGTTGTATCGATGAATGATGGGATGTGAGATTTGATTCATGAGTAAAGTGTTCATATGACGGACAAGTAGCTCAAAGGGGCGATTGGGTTTCTACCAACTGACCAGAGGTGTTGCCTCAGGAGAGTACAAGCTTGGCGTATTTCAATTGGTTATACGTAATAGTTTTAGCAAACAGGACTGTTCCTGATTTGTAGTTTTTGTGACTTGTAGGTATCATTATGTACAACGTCTCACAAGCAGTTGAGCTTTTTGTTTTGTCGCTACCGTACTAAGCTTGTGGGCAGAAGTTGAATTCTTTCTGCACGGTCGGTCTGTACATCTGACCAATCTGGTGTTGGTCCTCATAACTCTGCTGGCCGAGCCTTTCTTTTTGACCTCCATGCTCTGTTGTTCACCTCTTATTTCAAGCTCATACACCACCAAGTCAGTGAGGATGAATCACGATCCAAAGGAATCTCAATGAACTCGGCATTGGATCATAACTGGATTTGGATTTCACACTCAGAGGGAGGATGGAGTTGAAGGAAAGTGTAACAGGCCTCTTTTCTATGTTAAGCCGGAAAGGGAACTAAGAAGAAAGAATGCAGAGAAATGAATAAACACCCAAACACAGCAGAGCCTGTTACGAATTGCCCCACTGTTCCTCTTGTTTCCTTGGTCCCCGGATTATTTCCCTTGACTTCCCTTTGATTCCACTTCATTCCATGTCCCTAGTATCGCATTATGGCTCCCTTGATGTTCCAGACCATTCCAGATCATTCTATACCTAGGGTTCATCATTCCATATGATTCCCATCATGATATTGCTGTACTTGACATCCTTTGATTGTTCCATCAGTTTCTACCTGTCCCCTTTGATGTTCCACATTGTTCTTCATTGTTCTTTCATCTTACTATACTAGGATAGGTTTCCATGACTCAAAATGCTGTACCATTATCATATATACTCATCGACACCTGTAGATAGTTCCCCAGCTTGTCCACTTCGTCTCTACACCCAGTATACAGTGCCAGATGTTCTGTGCAGTGCCAGATGTTCTGTGCAGTGCCAGATGTTCTGTGCAGTGCCAGATGTTCTGTGCAATGCTAGACCTTCTACCCTTGACTCCTTGACCCAGATGAGGTGGCCTGAGAGGCCCTAGACCTTAGGCTCGTTCTTGACAGAGCCTCTGACTGGTTCAAATGTATGATTCCTTCCTACATACAACACAGACACCTGAGATCGCTGATTGAAGGTGTGTTTTCCAGGTTGAACCTGCCAGGTAGTGACATGAAGTTTTGATATGGGGTTGTCCTTTGGGATACACAAACAGTCGCAATTGAGGTAGGGCTTTACCAAAGATCTAGAATGACTAAAAGCAGAAGGTTAGTACAAGACTTGAGTTTAGAAACACACCAGACAGTAGCTTGAAGCTTGTAGAACAAGATTGACAATAGACGGAAACTAAAGTACATGTTTCCTATCTACTAGCTTATATACTGGTAGGGAATGTGGTTGTGATCTGGACTGGGATCATACTTTTTCATAAGGTACAGAAATATTGTATGTAGTCCAAGAGAAAGTAGTAAAATACGAGAAAGATGATTGGAGGTTGGTCCTGGACAATATGGAAGATAAATGCATCATGGCCGGGATGAACACAGAAGAAAGAAGGGTTGTTCTGGCATGAGAAACCATTGTGGAAGAAAGGTGTAAAGGATAGAAATGCGGGAGTAAAGGCCTTGAGGTTGGAGGGTGGACGCAGATGAAAGTAGAGGAGGCAGTATACAACTTGTCTGGCAGGAACATGGTATAGTGTGAGAGAGGTACAGCTTGCCAAAGGGTTGTAGAAGGCAGACAACACATCTGAATGGAAGTAGGAATGATATGGTGAGCTGAGGGTATTGTCTGATCTGAGGGGAACACGGATAAGTGCCTTGGATGACAAATTGGACCATTAGACGCCAAGTGCTGAGTGGCAGTGCTTTGGACGTCAAAGGCTTGCATTGCGGATTGTAGAGCCGGCATGATGCCTAGCGCAGTGGACTACTACATTACTACAACTACTACTTACCAGGAGAGTTGATAGAGAGTTAGAGGCGGGACGTAGAAGCTCAAGCACACACTGTCATGAAGTGCCGCTTTTCCCCCTATCTTTTCCTTTCTTAGCGCCCATCCCCCTTTTAGCGCCTATTTGTCACTTTGACGCCCACTTGTTACTTTGACACCTACCAGATACCCGGTTCCCCTTTCTTCATCATTCCCATCATTTCCTTCCTCATCCTTGTTCTTTCACATTGTCTTCACAACCCATCTTATCCATTGTTTCCTTTGTTCTTCTTGTTCTTTTATACACAACAGTTACTTGTTCCGGACTCGTTCTTATTCCATACCTGGACTACTATTGTTCTGTCCTTGTTCCCTATTATCTTTCTTTATTCTCGCGCGACTCATATTCCAGTATATAAGCTAGGCAGTTTACACCTGGTCCCTCATCTTGACCTCTTGTCATTGGGACCAGGTGAGTAGTTAATTCCGTTTCTCTTTACCTGCAATATATCTAACTTGTCATTGGGACCAGTTATCTACCTGCTCTTGCTCTCTGCTCACTTTCTCTGTCATCTCTGTCGTCAACTCTGCCAGTCGACTTCCACCGCCATTGCTTCTGTAGTCTTAGCGTCTAGCGCTTTAGGACACACACTGTAGATTCACGTAGAGAACTACCAGCTTATATACATATGGAATGAATATAACTACCATAAAGAGATATCTAATAGGAATTGTACATATGG
Source organism: Marasmius sp. AFHP31 (assembly GCA_024721195.1). NCBI lineage: Eukaryota > Fungi > Basidiomycota > Agaricomycetes > Agaricales > Marasmiaceae > Marasmius > Marasmius sp. AFHP31. The sequence goes on from JANHQD010003145.1 coordinate 30,483, forward strand.
AGCATATAGAACAATGAAACAGTCACGAAGTACTGTTCCGCATACTCATATTGTGGGAGAAGTAAACCGGGACTGATTATGATCTAGGCCGCGGATTCAACACACCCCCTCACTAAGTGCAGCTGAAAAGCGCATCTGAGCGAATCAAGTGGACAAGTAGAAATCAAGTCCAAGGTGATCTCTGAACCGTAAAAACTTCTCCTGACCGAGATTCTTCATGAACATATCTGCAGGATTGTAGACACCTTCAATGAAGTACAACTCGACTTTGCCATCTTCAACACACGATTGGATATAGTGATACCGGATACCGATGTGCTTGGTTCGGTGTTCTTGAACTGGATTAGAGGCAATGAATATCGAGCCTTGATTGTCACCGCAGATTGGAATAGGACCTAAGTCAATTCCTAGTTCAGAGAGTAGTGATCTAATCCAGGAAGCTTGATGACTGCAATCAGACAGTGCCATATACTCAGCCTCAGTGGAAGAGAGTGCCACAGTCTTCTGGGCGTGCGATTGCCAACAGAAGATGCCACCTGCTAACTTGAAGAAATAGCCAGTGATAGAACGGCATTTGACAGTATCAGCAGCCCAGTCTGAGTCTGTGAACGCAAGGAGACCTCCATTGTAATGACCATCGTAAGTGAGGGTATAATCCTTTGTGCCAGCAAGATAACGGCAGATGTAAAGAGCCTTATCAAGATGCTCCTTGGTCGGTTTTGCAGAGAACTGAGAAAGCTTCGTAACAGCATAGGCAATGTCAGGATGTGTACCCAGCATGATGTACAGAAGCAATCCAATTACAGACTGGAACTTGGCGCAGATAGCCAGATTGACTGGACCATCGTTAGGCATTGGCACATAGCCTGCTGTCAAGAACTGGACTAGGTCTATAGCCCCTCAGGCCATCTTCTAGGTCAGGAAGTCGAAGGTGAATCAATAGATAGTGAGTGGGACACTTGCTACACAGTACATGCTGGGTACAAGCAATGTGAGACGAAGTTGTCAGACTAGGGAATCTATCTACAGGTGTCCATGAGTATATATGTCAAGGTACAGCATACTGAGTCATGGAAACGAATCCTAATAAGGAATAATGAAAGAACATTGTAGAACATCAAGGAATATCAAAGGAGTCAGGTAGAAACTGATGGAACAATCAAGGGATGTCAAGGACAGTAATATCATGATGGAAATTAGATGGAATGATGAACCCAAGGTATGGAATGATCCGGAATGGCCGGGAACATCAAGGAAGCCATAATGCGATACTGGGGACATGGAATGAAGTGGAATCAAAGGGAAGTCAAGGATAATAGTCCGGGGACCAAGGAAACAAGAGGAATAGTGGGGCAATTCGTAACACCTGCAGGAAGCGGTGTGATAGCATACTTCGCATTCTGCATGCCAAAACGTTCAAGGACTTTGTCTAAATAGTCCTGTTGGTCAATCAAGATCTTTTTGCCTTCACGGCGGATGCGCATTCGAAGGAATTCTTTAGCGTCACCCAGATCTTGACATTCCCATCAAGCCATGAACTCGGCTTTCTTTTTGTCAACAAAAGCTTTGTTAGGACCCATGAAGAGTACATTGTCAACATATATGATTGCATACACAACTTCACCACTCTTTTTGTCTTTGCAGATAAAGAGTCCAGCATCAGAAGTTAGGCATTCGAAACCCAATACTTCCATGAATGAGCTAAGGGTTCGCCACCATTCAAGAGCAGCTTGCTTCAGTCCATATAATGCATGACGCAGGCGTACTACCTTGCGTTCTGAGCCCTTGACTTTAAAGCCTTCAGGTTGCTCCATGTATATCTCCTCAGCAAGATCGCCATAAAGGAAGGTGTTCTTAACATCAACTGAAGTGATGTACCAGTCTTTGAGCGCTGCAAGAGCAAGCATCTGTCCTAGAGCGCTAGACGCAAAGACTTCGGATACAGAGACGACAGCGGCAGAAGTCGACTAGCAGAGACGACAGCAGAGATGGCTGAGACAGCGAGCAGATAGCAAAGGCAGATAAAGGAGCTGGTCCCAACGACAAGTTAGATATATTGTAGATGAAGGAGGAAACAAAAGTACTACTCACCTGGTCCCAACGACAAGAGGTCAAGATGAGCGACCAGGTGCAAACTACCTAGCTTATATACTAGAAGGTGAGTTGTGCGAGAATAAAGAAAGATAATAGGGAACAAGGGGAGAACAATAGTAGTCCAGATAAAGAATAAGA
>JANHQD010003147.1:1783-15125 GCA_024721195.1 Marasmius sp. AFHP31
CGCCCAGCCGCAGCTGGTGGATATATTTTCCTATCTGGTTCCGTCTAGGAGTCATCTCCTTGTACCTTCAGAAAGACGGTCCCTCCGTCGACTGAAGTTCATACTATAGTCCTTTCCCGCGTTGAGGCCCTAAGTAGTACTTCTCAGAACCCCTGGAATAGTCCTCCTGCTTTTCCCCATGGCTCGCGCAAAAGTTATCTCTTTCTTCGGCGCGATGGCAGGATAATATCTGCTCCGACTTATCTAGTCAAATTCCTGGCGGTCCTTGTGGATCCAGATACCGGCGTTGTAGTCCGATGCTTGGGTCGCAAGTCCCTCCTACTTACCGCAAGAGTCCCCTCAGTTCTAACCTCCTGAACTAGCTGTGGCAACTTCTGCAGTGTAGTTCTATGTCCTGTTCTCCTTCTAGTATATGTGCTTTACCTTCGGAGGCGAAGTAGTAGCTCCAGGGACCGTCGATCATATCTCGATCACTTGGATACTGGGCCTTGAACAGCTTACACGGTGGCACCACTTCTAACTTCCGAAGTAAATTTTATCTTCCGTTCTTCCGGTTCCGAACTAAGTGGAGGCTAGAGGGTATCCCTCCAACCTTGCTTACTTTCGCCCCGAACTCAGTATGAGTTTGCACAACATATTTGAGCACTTCAGAAACGCGCTATTCCGTGAGTGATCCCATATTCTGTGCCTTCGATATTTCTGAACGTCGTCTCTAGAATTCTACGACGTTAATCCCTATCCGGATGACTCCACCTTCAAAGTAGGCGATCGCCGTCTCATCCTCTCCCTTCCGTTCGATCAGTGGAACGAAACTTTGTTCGGCCTCCTGTTCCAACACTTCTTCCTCAGTCGACATCGTTCCCTGTACTGGGGCTATCTCATCCGATATGATCACCACCAAGACGAGGTATACTTCCGCGAGGCCCACTTCCATACCAACCTTCCTCTCGCGGCTCGTAAGTTCGTTAATACCGTCGCCGAAGGTATTGCCCGCGTTGGATTCCTTTCTATGAAGACCGCCCTCGTTCCTGGAGCCGTCCAAGCGTGGATCGATGCCGTCGTCTTTGCCGCCGAAGCTCCCGCTCCTCCAACCTTGGGCTACAAGGAACTTCAGTTTATTGTATTGACCCCTCAGATGGGTCGCTGGTTGTCTCGTACACCGCTATCCTACTGTCCTCTAGTCTGCGACCTATATTATTTAGACCGCCTTCAGCAGAACGAAGCATGGCATTATACCAATTCGGAAGTAGATGTTCCATCCGTTATTCCTTGGTACGATCACCTAGACGACTCTGTACTGCCTAGTTTATTCCACTTAGACGTGTAGTACTTCTGTAAGTCTTCATAACATGACCGTGCCTTTCCTTCCAAAGTTCAGCCATCGAATCTTCAGGCTAAATTCTTAGTTTATCTGCTCCCGTGGAGCCGTTCTGGTTCGGGTTTTAGCAGGTACTACTTAGTTCCATCCTTCGGAACTTCGTCTTTCCCCGTTCAAATCCTTCTTAAATAGGTAGGACGCTGGGTTTACCGATCAGTACAAGTCTTCCTTGCTTGCCTCCGTCGTTCATTTCTCATGCCCAACGTTCGCACCATAGAAGATCACTTCTGCAATCTCCTGTACAGTACGTCCTAATCATCCTTTTCTTCTGAAGTTACTCTAATCGTGTTTTAGAGCTGTACAAGCACTGGCCATACTACGAGGACTATTCCGCCAAGTCGACCGATCGCAGCCTCATTCCTTGCATTCCTCTCGACCGTGAAAGGGAGGCCTTGTTAGGCTTGCTCCTTCAGCACTTCTTCTTAAGCCGACACATCTCCTTCTATTGGGGTTTCGTCGCCTGTTTCGACTTCAGACAGGCCCCCATCTACTTCTATGAAGACAACCTGTCCGTGTACATCCCTCTCGAATCTCAGAACGTTATCGACATGGTTGCAGAGGCAATCGCCCGCATAGGGTTCCTAGGTTCCCATACGGCCTTTACCCCTGGAGCCACCCACACCTGGATCGATTCTGTTGTCCACAGCATGGTCGATCCTGCTCCTTCGAAGTTGGAATTCAAACGGTTGACCTTCTTCCAGTACGACCCTCTCATGGCCCACTGGGTTACTCGTCCGTCCTGCCACCACAATCCCGTCCTCCACGAAGAGTTCTATCTCGATGAGTTAAACCAACCCGATTCTCCATCCGTTTGGGATTACCAACGCGACGATTCCGAGCTGGACGAGTACTTCGGATGGGACGAAGTTGCGGTCCACAACATGTGGGAGTAGGACCATCTTTCCTTTAGAGTCATTCTAGACTTGTACATCTGTCTCTCGTTCCTTTACTACTTTCGTAGCTATTCTATTTGTCCTTATCTTCAAGTTCCGAAGTTGATCATAGTCTTTGACTTAGACGAAATAGATTCAACCCTGCTTGTACTTCAGTCCCTTATTATCGAATCTGAAGCTCTCTAGTCTTTGCCTTCTTATAGTCATGCCTCGTCGGAAGTTCCTAAGTTCATACAGTTCCATCTGCTCTTCAGATGAGGCTCTTGCCCGATTCACATCGTGCGGCGTTCCTTCCTTTTATTCATTGGTCGCTCATGATTATTGTTCAATCCTTCCCTTGGTCTGGTCACAGAGACTAGTCGATGTTCTGAAGTTTGTAGAACAGAGCGACCCCTACAGGTTTCGGGTGCAGTAGGATGACTTAGTATCGTCTTATCCTTCCGCGCTAGTCCTGAACCTTTTACTAGCCGTTCGGGCTCACGCTAATACTAAATATACTTCAGATAATATCCCTTCTGAAGTTCCATAAATCGCTTAAAATTAAGCTAAAATTGTGAGCGCTAGTAGCAGGCGCTACACCGGCCTGCAACTCGCTTGTAGGTCTGCTCGACCTCCTCGACAACGACCACCACCACGCCGTTATTATGCCCGCTCACTCCACAAATTCAGTTGCTCTCAATTTTTTTTTCACTTTCTCTTCGTCTCGCTCGCCTCTCATTTTTCATTCGCGATCAATTCATTCCCTCTCCCATTGCACAACTCCAGTTGCGCAACAATTGCTGACTCCAGTCAGTGATTTCCATTCATCCACTCCCTCAAGACCGCCGATCTCGATTTGAATATTTTACGACAATGGACCTTAACGACATTAGTGGGCCTCAAGAGCCTTAAATACTCCAGCCTCACGACCTTCTCTGGCCAGCTCTTTTTACGCCGACGTCTTTACATCATGCCACGCTCGCAGCGCCAACCAGCCTCCAGGACAAAGAACCCTCGTGGAGGTAGCAAGCGCCAGCCAGCGTCCAAGACGAAGAAGACCTCGACAAAGAAGGCTCGAGAGTTGAAGACGAAGAAGACTCGTGGGGGCAACAAGCGCGACCAAACGAAGTCAATCAACAAACGTCTACGTTTGGTTCTGGGCCAGCTGCATCTGCTAGCAGGTCTTAGGGACCCTCAACGACCACTACAACTCCCTGCAGCCACCAGACGCGATATGTTTATTGGTGCTACCGATGGCGTTACCGGTCCCAGTCACCCCAAGTTCCGGGCGTTGGGTCGGATCTTCTTCGTAAGTCTCGATTCTGGCTTGAGATACTCCTAGATACTGACTCGATTCTCAGTTCTCGGAGGGGAGAAGTCATTATCCCGAGCCACCGCAGCCTGATATACCTCTGGCTATGCTGGAAGGTAGCACTCACCTCCGCAACTTGTTGGCAGAGCGAGCAATTCTCCAAGGAGATTCTCAGAAGGCATCTGAAGACCCCGCCGACGACGAGGGTGATATTGTACCCCAGCACGCTCCCAGTGATGCCACTACCGTCGCTGAAGTCGCAGATGAAGATGAAGGTGACGATTTCGAGATTGTCGCAGTTCATCTTGGTGGATATGACGTGAAAACTTGGATTTGGCTTTCGGTCAGTATACGTTCATGTGCTTATTGTATCCTCTTTACCAGTTACTGACAATCTTTCCAGAATCACGAACCTGCCGCGTCCTTCATCGTTCGAGCTGAACCCGAGAACGACTTCGCTCTGACCCTTAACTCTATGAAGATGGCGCTCGGTGCCATTGGGGTTGAAGTCGGGGATGAAGTCGAACGTAGTGTATACTCGGTATGGCGTAGACAGCGCTGGAGCGCCCCTTTCGTGGTTAAGAGAGGAGCATGCCTCGTTCTGAGGCGTCAGGGACTCATTCTGAGGCCCTAGGGATGAGGTTCCGGGGAGTTTGGGGAGCTTGGGGGGGGGGACGGAACGAAATAGATCAGCCTACGTTACGACTTTTTTGATGCATCGTTATGTCTGTATATCATTCCTTGCTTATAATCACGCCGCTTTCTTCTCAACCTTTACTTGATCTCGTCTGGAAGATCCGCTTCGTTCGCCTAGTCACTGCCGGACAATGGTTGACTTGTGGTGCTCGCGTAGAGTTCCACGTCGCTTTCCTCCTTTATCCTTACCGACGCCCTCCCTGACCTTCTACTATCTTCACCTCATGCCAACAAAGCGTAAAGCCACAATGGCGGAACTGCTGAAGGCCAACAAAGAAGCAGGTCCGCCGCCCAAGAAGCTGCAGATTGGAGATACGGTCTCTACAACAATCAGAGACCACTTCGGGAATGCCAGTACCACGCAGGAAGCATCGCGAGACACCGCCGTTCCGGATCTCGCTGTGACATCAAAGCCAGTCTCGAATGTTGGGATGGGAGTACAAGTCGAGTCAGAAGCCGTTGAGACGAAGGAGTTGGTGGATGAATCCAAGCCTTCCAATGCAAGTCGGGTACGTCGCTCGTCTTCATCGTATGTATGAATCCCTCACTAACGCTTGGTACAGTCAGTCGACAGCTTAGAGTGCTTCGAAGACATCAAGAACGAACTCACCGTATGGTTTCTGCGACACGACTATGACCCTAACGTCAACCTTCCATGTTCCTGTGGAAGTGGACGACGTCTGGTCCAGTGCCAAGATTGCCAGGATTTCGACATCTGCTGTGAAGAGTGTTGGTTGCAGCGACATGGTCATAGTCCTTGGCATTGGGCTCGGGTGTGGAACGGGAGGTTTTTCGTATGCTCGGACATCAGCACGCTTCGAAAACAGGGATTCGCTGTGCAACTTGGACACCACGGCGCAGCTTGCCCGACTTTAGACAAGCCGAAGCCCATCAAGTTCACTGTCGTTCACTCCAACGGGGTTCATGGTACCCTGCTATCCTTTTGCAACTGCAGAAGTACCGGGAAGGTGGAACAACTGATGAAGTCGCGTCTGTTCCCGGCAACCGTTGTCGAACCGGAGACTGCGTACACATTCTCCGTGATGAAAGAGTACGACGTTCATTCTCTGCAAGGACAGATCCCCGCGTATGACTGGGTGTTCTCGTTACGGAGACTCACTGACAACGCCCATACGCACACAGTACAAGATCCTTATAACTCGTTCATGCTGGCGGCGCGAGTGTGGCGATTCATCCACGACAGACTCCGACATGGGGAGTTCTATTCGCTCATTCCGAGGACCCTTCCCCACCTTCCTCCCGACACTTTTGTGACTCGTTGCCCCGCTTGCCCGGACCCCGAGGTCAACATGGTGGACGGCTGGTGGAAGACACCGCCGTGGTTGAGACATCTCAACATGTTTTACACCACGCTCGACGGGAACTGCAAGACACGTCGCTTTGAAAAGAAAGGCGACTACGGAGATCGCTCACTGTACAAGGGACAGTCTTATTACGACAACGACGACACGTACAACGAATTCCTGAAGAAAGCGGGGAAGAAGAAACTGGCGGAGCCAGTTCCCGATTGTGACAGCATGAAGGTTATCACTCAATTGACGGACTTGGCTACGCACGGAATGGCTGTAACCGGCACAGTCAACCATCAGTGCAGCCACGTATTCATTATGGGGGTCACGGACATGTACAGCTCCGAGAATCAAGCCAACGTTGACGCAGCATTCAGCCGGGGCTATTGGCTCTATGGTTACGACGACGAGAAGATTAACAAATCCACTACTCACCGCAAAGAGATCCCACACAAGCAGACGTACGACGCGGAATGTGCATACGCCATGAATCAAGCCATTCGTTTCCACACCTTCCGCTACCTGCGGCGTCACCGCGAGTTCGTCACTCGTCTCGAGCGAGGCATTCCTGTCGTTCACCTTACCGGACACAAGTTACTCGTATGCAAGATCCTTCTAGCACTGTTTTATCATTGGTGTAACGGCCACTTTACCAGGGAGACGGCGGAGCAAGCATGGCCGTTCCTGAATCGAGTTGCTCACTTCAGCTGTCAGGCTGGGGCTGGACACCGTCACAACATTCACATTGTTCACATCGATGACCACAACCGCAAGAAGTCGGCGAACCTGGGTAAGTCCTTGTTTTATCTTCTACCTAACAATTTTACTCATACTACCTGCAGCCTACCTGATAGCGCGGGAGCTGGTGATAGCCGCAGCGCAGCTCGAAGACAATATGACAGTGTTTCGCCAGCTCTCTTGGGTCCACCAAGACAAGGTCGCCGCGTGGTCACAGCAAGATATGGTTCCACGAGAGAACCCCGACGTTCCGGGTTCCTGGCTGGACGTCTACCATCGTCCAGAAAAGGAACTTGCTCCCAGCGTCGCCGCAGTGCTGGAGAGCATCACACACCAAGAAGGAGGTGGCATATCCCTCGCGCTACCCAACGTCGGTCTGGACCTCAACATATATTGGGAGAGAGCATTCGAGGCAGAGGAGATACGGTGAGTCATCAGCTACTATACTTTTACGATACGGCTAACCTATTCGTTTAGGGAGAAGATTGGCGTTCTGGAAGCCAAGTCCCACCTCACAGAAACGGATGCGAAGACTCTCAACGATCTCTACACTCGACTCGACGTGGTTCTCGAACTGTTTCGTCAACGACAGGCTATCGTCACACCCCGTTTACCTGACCGCTTCTCCGGATCGGAATCGGAGGAGTTTGTGTTGGCGCTTCCATCTGATATGACCCCCGAGGAGCGCGTCGCGTATGGGACATCTCAGCTCGCAATCCAGGAAAGCACCTTGCGTAGGAGTCATGCCTACGACACTGTCAATGCCCTACAGAGCACTTGCCGAAAAATTGAGGTTCTGGTGCTTTACAGGGACCAGAACGCCTCAACTGATGCGATGCGGACTCGGATGGGAACGAGCCTACAGGGTGTTTTAGATATACGAGAACGACAATTAGCGGTTTATAATCACAACCGGCAGATGCTCGTGCAACTGGGGACCATCGAGGAGGATAGCTCAGAGCTACCGCGACTGTTAGCAGCCGACACCGAGCGGAAGGATATCAACCACAAGCGCAGAACTGGGGACTCCAAGCGTCGTGAAGGTGTGGCTTGGACTCTGAACCCTACGACACTCAGCAAACTTCCCGAAATCCAACTTGGAATGGAGGGCGAGGGAGTACTGGACTTGGTCTCAGCCACTAGACTGACTCGGCGGGAAGGTAAGTATCTCTTTTGATAGTTCACAGCTTGTCTTACTCACACATTCACCACACCAGTGCGTCACTCGAGATCAGTATGGGATGGACTCCGGGAAGCTACGAAAAAGGCAAAGAAGGCAAACAAAGATCCCGCCCAGCCAGCGATCCCAAAGAATGCGAAGGAGAAAAGGGACGCGAAACGTGACAAATGTACGTCCCGTCTAGACTCTCGGACTCCTGACACTAACGGTTTCCAACAGAGTTTTGCAAGAGCGACAACGAAGGTGTATTGTGGAACTTGGGAGCGAGAAGGGGCCTCAATCAGCATGACCCAGCGGTTGTCAAGGCGTTCGACAAAACAGGTACGTACTTCACTGTCAATTGGCTGGTCGGTTTGACTGACCCACCCAAACAGGAGATCGTATATCATGGACCCGACAACAGGCAAACGTCTTTCGTTGGATGGAGGAGTTCAAAAGAAAACACGCCAAGTTTCATCGCATCATCCTCTACTTCACCAGGATGGAGACTGCATGGAAAACAGTAGCAGGAGATCCGGAATCACCTACCGTTGCCATCGAAAAGTCAAACGGTGATCCCGAGGCGCGATCGTTGAAGGTCAATGCGCTGCGAGCGCGAGCGCTTCGACAAGCTGCCGTATGGGGGGATATGGCTCGCCTTGCCACCTACCAGTTCCAGGAGGTCTGCTATCCACCGTTCTTCGACCTGACTACCCCTCTGGCAACGCGAGTGGAGGATTTCCGTGATAAGCAGCTCGAATGGATGAAGGAGTTGAAGATCCAGCGAGCTGACTTGGTGAGTTTACGACATATCTTTCTTTGTGGTGCTCTGATGTAGGTCCTTCGTAGGTATACGGTGCAACAAAGGCTGGCACCGAACGAACGAAGCCAGTTCCATCGAAGGACGATAGAGCAAAGAACATGGCGAAGGGGAAGGGGAAGGGGAAGGGAAAGGCGAAGGGGAAGGGGGCGTAGTGGAGGCTCACGACTTACGTTCACATTCAACTTAACGCTTGACTACTTAAGTACTTACTTGAATCAACTTCAATTCTACTTACTTCAACTTGAGACGAACTCGAGCAGACTTAAGACGAACTTAAAGTAAAGAACACGTTCTATTCGTGTACCTACGAAACATGACAATGAGATACCAAAATTGACTTAAGAATACTTAAGTTATTCGACTTGAGTCGAACTTAATAAGAATGCCCTATCTTTAAGAAAGTCTACAGTAGATTACTGAGAACTACTAGCTTATATACATGTAGAATGAAGAGAACTACCATAAAAAAATATCTAATAGAGATTGTACATATGGAGCATAGTGAACAATGAAATAGTAACAAAGTACTATTCTGCATAACTGTAGTGTGGGAGAAATGATCCACGGAATTGATGTAAGTATAGTCTGCAGATTAAACACACCCCCTCGCTAAGTACAGCTGAAAAGCGCATCTGAGTGAATCAAGTAGACAAGTAGAAATCAAGTCCAAGGTGATCTCTGAACTGTGAGAAATTCTCATTGCCTGATTCTTAGTGAACATATTTGCGGGATTGTAAACACCTTTGATGAAGTACAACTCGACTTTGCCATCTTCAACACACAATCGGATGTAATGATACCAAATATCGATGTGCTTGGTTTGGTGTTCTGGAACAGGGTCAGAGGCAATGAATATCGAGGCTTGATCGTCACCGCAGATTGGAATAGGACCTAAGTCAATTCCATGTTCAGAGAGTAGCAATCTAATCCAGGAAGCTTGACGACTGCAATCAGACAGTGCCATATACTCAGCCTCAGTGGAAGAGAGTGCCACAGTCTTCTGGGCATGTGATTGCCAGCAAAATATGCCACCTGCTAACTTGAAGCAATAGCCAGTGATTGAATGGCGCTTGACAGGATCAGCAGCCCAGTCCAAGTCTGTGAACGCAAGGAGGCTGTCATGAAGTGCCGCCTTTTCCCCTATCTTTTTCTTTCTTAGCGCCCATTCCCCTTTTAGCACTTTTTTGTCACTCTGACGCCTACCAGATACCCGGTTCCCCTCTCTTCATCATTCCCATCACTTCCTTCCTCATCATTGTTCTTTCACATCATCTTCACAACCCATCCTATCCATTGTTTCCTTTGTTCTTCTTGTTCTTTTATACACAACAGTTACTCGTTCTGGACTCGTTCTTATTCCATACCTGGACTACTATTGTTCTTCCCTTGTTCCCTATTATCTTTCTTTATTCTTGTGCGACTCATATTCCAGTATATAAGCTAGGCAGTTTACACCTGGTCCCTCATCTTGACCTCTTGTCATTGGGACCAGGTGAGTAGCTAATTCCGTTTCTCCTTACCTGCAATATACCTAACTTGTCATTGGGACCAGTTCTTTACTTGCTCTTACTGTTACGGCTGAGGTCGCAACTTATAAGTTCAAGAGTCATGTCTGGTTCGTCAATACTAAGTCTCCTGAGGAGAACCTTAGAGTCAGTATGTTCTAGTCAGGGTTGCGAGTGCAAGAGTAGTGAGATTGAACTAGGTCAAGCTGAAGAGCAAGACCGTCTGTTACAATACTTATATACTATAATACACATGTAAGTAAAACTTGTAATAGATATGGAACTCGTAAGAAGAGAACAAGACATGTAATAAATATCATACGTGTAAGAGAATATGATACGAGTAAGAGGAACATGTTAAATACAAATGGTGTTTCAAGGACAAAACATGTGAGGCTGTGGTTAATAATGAAACTGATCAAAGAAAAATGAGGACATCAGCGTCTACCTTAAAACACATGTTCTACACATGTCAGTATCATGTGGCAGTAACTGTAACACTTACTCTCTGCTCGTTGTCTCTGTTATCTCTGTCATTGTCTCCGCTAGACAACTTCTGCCGCCGTTGTTTCTATATCTGAAGTCTTAGCGTCTAGCACTTTAGGACATTGGGCCAAGATCCTTATTGTACTGACAGCCTAACCAGTGGGAGGGTTGTCCTTGCAAGATCACCACAGCTTCCAAACCCTGTTCGAATCTCGTTCACACAGTTGATCCTGCAGACCAACATCACTGGCACCACAACCCTGAAACCAGCAACTGGAGAACTTGTGAACTCCAACCCTGCCCACACGCTGATCATTTAAACTTGATCCCGCAAGCTTGCTGGTTCAACGACGGATCAGAACTAGTACCACTACCGTTCCCCAGTCCTACCCCCACTCCTGAACCAGAAACTGATCTAACAGTCTCCACCGCCTTACTGTTTGCTGCACCACCCACTCCCATAGGTTCTGGACCTGCCACTTCACGACCTCTCTCTGTTCTCTCCCACCGATCTTCATCTCCAACCGACACCACCAATTCCCATACCACTACTTCCACTATCTCCAGCATGCCTACTCAATCCACCGCCAATGCCACCCTCGAAACTCTCCTCTCCCGCCTCATCGATCAACAACACTCCAAGCAGGCCCAGCTAAATGCTGTCAAGAACACCTTCAAAGCCAATAAAGATGAAGGTGCCGTCATTGCAAAGCCCACCGTCTTCAAGGGCAATGCAGACGATGTTGCTAGGTTCCTACCCATGTTCAGGAACTGGGCCTCAGAACAGAAGGTGCTGAGGATAAAAGAGGGGGCAGGTGTTACTCCGGAGGATGTTGGGAAGCTGGACAACAGGAAAACCATCCAGTCTGCTTTATCCTTCTGCAAAGGTGGAAAGGCTGGTCGCTGGGTGGCCAACTACCTAAAGCAAGCCAACACATCCATGACCGATGCAACCGTTCGATTTCCCTTTGAAGGAAAATGGGAGGTCTTCGAAAAGCAGTTCAAGGTCTGGTTCGGCACTGCCAACAAGAAGGTGGATGCCATTCGGGAGTTGGAAAACATGAAGCAGGGAAGCAAGGCGGTCACCGTCTATAGCCAGAACTTCCAGGATGCAGGGGCCAAGACAGGCCTCTCTGATGCAGATCTCATGATCTGCTTCCGAAGTGGACTCAACCTGGAGGTAAAGGAACTCCTTGTGACAATGGACCTAGCCCAGGGAGACCCGAAGGACCTGGACAATTTGGAGGATCAGTCATGCAGAGCTAAAAGGGCCCTAGAAGCAGAAGGGTTCAGCACTCAGAAACACACTGAGACCACCATCACCACCATCAGTGCCACCAGTGCCGCTCATGCCACCCAGACCAACCCTGTTGGGGGTAATGGCAAGACCCATGTGGACTTCATGAGGGCCATGCATAACCATTGCTATGGCTGCGGTGTGACGGACCATACCAAGGCCCAGGGGAATCATGGTCAGAAGCAGTGCCATCACTGCAAACGCTTTGGACATTGCATGTCCGTATGCCAGGACAAGTTCCTGGGGCGCATGCCAGGTTTAGGTCTTAGGCCCGCCAGGGTTGTTAGGATCAACTTGGTGGTCCCCTTCACCCTGTTCCCAGGGGAGACAGTCAACATCAGCGCCTCTCCACCTGCTCCTACCACCACCATTGCTTCCACTGTCCCCTCCACTCAAGTCTCCGCCTCCTACACCCTGTTGAGGCAGAGGTCCTGCCTACACAGTGGCAGCCATAAGGCAGACTGGCTCACCTGGAGTAAAGCTTATAGAGGCACAATGAGAGGGATAAAAGTACTAGAGATTGCAGAGAAACAGTAGGACTTATATACTTGTACAGACGTGGCTGTAACTACTATAAAAGGAGTACATAGATATCATAGATGTAGATCTGAAATGATAGATAAGATATGGGCATACGGTACGTGCAAAGCTACAGTCCGATGTATCCGGGAGTCTGGATTCAACAATTCTGACACTCTCGGTATATAGTTCATGAAAGGTTAACCAAAGCCACTGGTTCTGGTTAGGAAATTTAACAGATCATTTGACAAGCGCACCTTGAGAAGGAGTTCATCATACTAGATGTCCGAAATCAAGCCCCAAAGAAAAGAGACTGGTTACCGTGGATTGCCAGAATATGTCCATCGTACATCCGTGCAGTGCAACAGAAATACTTGTTTTTTCACGACCCGTGGATTCTCGAGCCAATGACGCTATGAGCCTTTGATGTTGAGTTAACTACGATCCAGTACCACTTGTTGACGCCTGTGGTTCAACATTGCTCTGAATGCGACATGTAGTGAAGCTGAAAGGTCGGAAATCTGATAATATCGTGTGGGTTTGTAGTATTTGCCAGGTATCCGAAGCTAGTGCAATCGAGAAGATACGAAACAATCATAATAATTAGATCTCGGAGTTGAGATACGAGGTGAACAAGTCGTGATCCAGCTGTTACCTGCAACTCAAGACAAGGCCATCCCTGAGCAACGAAACAACTGACTACTCTTTGATAACAGCCACGCACCCCCGTTCAGAGTAATCGATGCGATGAACTAGGTTCAGCAATAGGCTCGTGCGCGCAATCTGAAAGGCCAGAAGAATGATAAGTTATGGGACTGAGATGCACATAGCGAATGATAGGGAAACCGTACGTACATCGCAATCGCTAAGATATTCCGTGTTGTGAAATTCCCAATCAGAGTGAACTGAGCCGTTGAGTGTGACCTATGTAGTCTAAGACATTGAGACAGCGAGATAATCTACTGATGACTGGAATTCTCGGACGGCGGAGAGCTCCATCGTCCACAAATCAGCATGGCAAAGCTAACCTCTCGCCTGGCTATCAGGGGATCCGTCGAAATGACATGGGTGCAAGGCGTTTGGTCCCAAGCATTGAAATGACAGCGATTTTTCGGAGGCAAGCGACTCGGACCACAGGGTAGGGCATCTCATTCCGACGTTCGCGACGAAACTTTGCGTCCCCCAGCTCTCGAGCTTCTCAAAGGACTACCTTCTAGCGAGATACGGAGGAGGCTTTCGATCACGCC
>JANHQD010003150.1:9150-38106 GCA_024721195.1 Marasmius sp. AFHP31
GTTTTCTCCTTCATCTACAATATATCTAACTTGTCGTTGGGACCAGTTATCTACCTGCTCGTGCTCTCTGCTCGCTATCTCTGTCATCTCTGTCACCGCCTCTGCTAGTCGACTTCCACCGCCGTTGCTTCTATAGTCTTAGCATCTAGCGCTTTAGGACAGTTGCGGGGTGTAGGCCAGTCCCGAACTGCCTTAACCTTGTCTCTGTCAGGAAGGCGACCGCAGTTGCCCCTCAAGTCACTCAATCAAGTCTGTTCTGCTGTGTTCACTATGGATTGACCAAGTGGTTAAGCTAAGGAAACGTACTGTACAAGGTAGGTCTTATATACTAAGTTATAGATCAGAATGAGTCATCAAGTGTCCGTACGAGTTGGCGAAGAGGAGTCAGGGATGGATGGTTCTGAGATTGTGAGTCGGGCCGCTGAGTCACAAATGGTGAGTCGTAAGCGGTAACAGGCCCGCTGAGTCGTGATGGATGATTATGAGTCAGCCCGTTTGAGTCATGGAGTTGAGTCAGACATTTGAGGAAATGGGGTGAATCAAGATGATGGTTTAGCGCTCAATGCGGATTTGGGTGCTTGTTGGGGAAAATAGGAGGAATCGTGACAGTCTCCATCCATTTGTACCTGTCCTTCACTAATGATAAGTCCAAGATACTCAATCTCTGTCTGTTCGAACTGGCATTTCTCGGGGCCAAGATATAAGTTGTGCTTCTGGAGTCGAGCAAGAACCTCCTTGACCAGAGTTAAGCGGCCTTCCATTCATCCCCCTCCTTGATCCAAACATTGTTGTAGCCCCAATGAACATCTTGGTGAAGTAATTTGCTCCTTGGAGACAGTTGACTATGTCGGTGACTGTCATGAAGTGCTGCTTTTCCCCCTATCTTTTCCTTTCTTAGTGCCCATTCCCCTTTCAGCGCCTGATTGTCACTTTGACGCCCATTTGCTACTTTGACGCCTACCAGATACCTGGTTCCACTCTCCCCATCGTTCCCATCATTTCCTTCCCCCATCCTTGTTCTTTCACATCGTCCTCACAACCTATCCCATCCATTGTTTCCATTGTTTCCTTTGTTCTCTTTGTTCTTTTATATACAACAGTTACTTGTTCCGGACTCATTCTTATTCTATATCTGAACTACTATTGTTCTTTCCTTGTTCCCTATTATCTTTCTTTATTCTCGCGTGACTCATCTTCCAGTATATAAGCTAGGCAGTTTACACCTGGTCCCTCATCTTGACCTCTTGTCATTGGGACCAGGTGAGTAGCTAACTTCGTTTCTCTCTATCTTCAATATATCTAACTTGTCATTGGGACCAGTTATCCACCTGCTCTTGCTCTCTGCTCGCTGTCTCTGTCGTCTCTGTCATCGCCTCTGCTAGCCGACTTCCGCCGCCGTTGTTTCTGTAGTCCTAGCGTCTAGCGCTTTAGGACAGTGACAAGAGGTAGAGGGTAGCGGTTTGTGATCCGCTAGTCCTGGACAAAGCGGAGTTTGCCATCTTTCTTTTTGACAAAGAAGACTGGTGAAGCTAGAGGGGATTTGGAGGGAAGGATGCCTTTGCACTGGTTATCTTCTAGGAACTTGTCAAGTTCCTCTTGTTTGTTGATTGAGAATGGGTAAACCTTGGTTTTCATCGTCTGTGGGGCCCCCAGTACAAGTTCGATAGCATGGTCCCAGGGCTTGTGAGCTGGCAGGTGTTTGGACTCTTCTTCCAAGAATACTTTTCTGGACCCCTGATATTCCGGTGGAACCATCTCCTTGAACATCTGTTTTGGCTTACTTCTACTGGCCTCTTCTGCAATTTGTTGAGAATAGGTGTATCCGGCTGCAATCCACAGGTTGTCATGACAGTCTTCCAAGATACCCTTCTTTACCAGAGCTTTGCAGGTCATGTGATTTGCCCTGATGTGGTAGAGGGGCAGACTAGCTTCAGAATCTGCAGGAGGGTCTTCAATGACAGATGCGTGGATGGATTCAATAATGGAGTCAGAAAAACCTGTGCCTGCCCACCAGTCTTCATCCTCTACCTCCTCAATTGTCATGTTAGGCTTGGGCACTGAAACTCGTCCCTTTCCCTTGGATGGGCGAATCCGATTGTCGACAATTTGACTCCGTTCTAGATGTAAGAGCTCGAACATCGTTAGAGTTTCAGCATTCGAAAGAAGGAGAGGTCAAATCTCAGTGTAAGAGGGGAGTTGTGCAAAGGGATGTTCCGTAGATGGAAGGTGCATAGGCTGGAAAGGGCAAACAGGAACCATTCGTGGGTGATGTTGTCAATTGAGAGATTTTTCAAGGACAGGAAGGATGGTTTCGACAGAGTTGTACTTTAGAAGTCATCAATCATGATGAGAGGGGAGATCCTGTGGAAGCGGAGGATGTCCGGTAGAGATGTGAACGCATGTCATGAAGTGCCGCTTTTCCCCTATCTTTTTCCTTTCTTAGCGCCCATTCCCCTTTCAGCGCCTGTTTGTCACTTTGACGCCCATTTGTTACTTTGATGCCTACCAGATACCCGGTTCCCCTCTCTTCATCATTCCCATCATTTCCTTCCTCATCCTTGTTCTTTCACATCGTCTTCACAACCTATCCCATCCATTGTTTCCATTGTTTCCTTTGTTCTCTTTGTTCTTTATATACAACAGTTACTTGTTCTGGACTCGTTATTATTCCATACCTGGACTACTATTGTTCTTTCCCTTGTTCCCTATTATCTTTTATTGTTCTCGCGTGACTCATACCCCAGTATATAAGCTAGACAGTTTACACCTGGTCCCTCATCTTGACCTCTTGTCATTGGGACCAGGTGAGTAGCTAACTTCGTTTCTCTTTACCTGCAATATATCTAACTTGTCATTGGGACCAGTCCTTTTACCTGCTCTTGCTCTCTGCTCATTGTCTCTGTCCTCTCTGTCATCATCTCTGCTAGACGACTCCTGTTGCCGCCGCTTCTGCATCCAAGTCTTAGCGTCTAGCGCTTTAGGACAACGCACTGATATCACACTCATACAGGTAGAGCAAGAATCTGATAGTATCGGCTGATAGATAATTGATTACAATTAACCAAGTCCCCAACGAGCCATACCCTTCCAAAAGCTTTACGACGTGTAAACCCAACACGAGAGTTTGGTCCCTGGCAACCCACGCTCAAGGTTTTGCCCCAGCTGGTTTTCAGTTAAGTATTCGGCCTTCAGCTTCAGCTTTACCTCCCACCATGCAGTTTGGGGACCGTGAGAAACTGTCGAGAAATCTAGAACAAGTTAGGACCTACAGATATCCCTATAGATCTAAATTGTACTCACCCGAGGGTGACACGCGTCTGCTCCTTCGTCCAGAGCATCAGTAATATCCCATTCCGTTCTCTGCATCGTGATGATGATCGTCGCGCTTTTCTTTTGCCCAGGTAGGGGGAAACGTACATGAGGACAGGACAGGCTAACCTCTTCCTTCAAACGATTGGGTTCGAGAACACATACAAAATGTGTATTCTCGCTCGCAGAAGGAGTTGCTCTCGGTCCGGGATGGAATTGCTCCGGAGACTCGATGGGAAGGGCTTTCGTTCCTCCACCATAGGTTCTCCTTTCGATTGAATACTAAGATTCTCTGTTTGTAGCTGCTACGTGCGTAAATTTATTTCAAGGTATGAGTATATAGACGGTTAAGCTGTTGATGCCGCCACACAGACTTAACATGCGAGGCAATCCGGGATTCTGGAGATGGTCAAAGAATCCTATCGACCTCGTATCCGCTCCGAGTGCTACTACGGACGACCCATTCATGAATTACATCGACTATGTTCGTCATCCAGCTCCGGCATTAGATGTACATCTGGTCCAGGCAAGGCAACCCAGTCTCCCCTCTTGGTCACCAGGCGGCCCCACCTGGACCAGAAGTGCATCCAATGCCGGAGCTGGAAGGCGAACATAGTTGATGTAATTTATGAATGGGTCGTCCGTAGTAGCACTCGGAGCAGATAGAACACTGTCTTCAAGGGATTTCCTGAGCATCATATGATCTCGGCGCTCGGATCTCGGTTTGCCTCGCATGAGTCTGTGTGGCGGCGTTGATTAGTGAATCGTCTATATACTCGTACCTTGGAATGAATCCACGCACGGAGCAACTACAAACGAAGAGTTTCGGTATTCAATCAGAAGAGGAATCTATGGCGGGAGAATGTCCTCGCAGATGTGCAATGAAGAGGAGCTACAATTTGATGAATCAGCGTCCTAGATTGATCGTATTTTCAATGCCACGCCCGCCATCTTGTGAACAAAGACTTACCACCAAAGCCGATTTGGTCTGGCCAAATATAGAATAACAAGAACCGGTTGAGCGGCGGTCAAGCCTATAGTGCCACGAATTACCACGATGGCTTAGTCGTTCGAAGACGCGTGTGGGAGGGGGGGGGGGGGGGGGTGTCTGGTAATTTGTTTTCAGGGGACAGGTCCGAGAACGATGGCACGCCGAAGATGCTCATTTGAGGTTTCATCTGTATGGACTTTGAGGACAAACCAAAGTTAGTACGTTATGAGGGCTTGAGATGCCGCTACCATAATATTGACGAAGGAGTTTGTAATCTGGGAATGTGGTTTAACAAAAGTCAGGCTTGCAGGACTGGAAAGTTCGGTAAAATTACCTTAAAATTCCTATAAAGGAGCGTGGCAACGAGGGGCTCAGTTAGAGATTAATTTAACAGCACTAGATTGCTAAATGTTACCTGCAGAGAATGATTTTACTCAACCGCTCCGCTGACTAAAACGGACAGGGAGGAAAACCTCGAGAATTGAACTGACACAGAGAGAACGGACTCACCTGATGCACCAAGTGTGGTCAGGGTCTGTTGTGAGCAAGACAGTCTATGTTGTTCCGTAACTCAATGGATACCTGTGTGAGTACTCACAACTACAACGAATGACCAGTAGACTCTCCGTACTGTGTATGAATTTACGTTGAGAAGACGCGGAAAGAGGGAGTCACTTTACGACTCACAACGCCATACCCTCGATGCGAAACAACGATCCGAGCTGTAAGTTTGTGATGATCTGATAAAATCCCGCAACCATCAGAAGGAACTCAAATGAAGGCCACTAGAACGTTCAACAACACTAACACCGATATCTCCCTGGTGAGAACGTCGGTTGCTGCATGACTCGATACGTAGAAATCCAGGATAGTTCCCGATGCTCTTCAGCTAGAAAGGGCGCTCATATCGCCAGGAAATTAGGTTTGGCATGATAACGTACCAGGTAACAGTTGAGGAGCCGGCCGGTCAGAACGGTACACGTAAGTACCAAGGAGCTGATTGAACCATGAGAAGGATGAATTTCGTCGTCAAGACAAGTACCTACAATTGTAGAGCGACCTGTAATGAAAATAAAAGTGAATTCCGTTCCATGGTGTGCGGGTGTCGAGGTAAATTCTCAATACACACTGAAGCGGCTGCGTGGTGTTGTCGGATTTAATGTAGGTCCATGTTTTAGCCAAGCGTACCCCGAAGGCACTGAAGATTGATCAATCTTCATTGTTCAACTAGGTAAGACGGCTTGCCCAATCCCCAATGCACAACCTACAATTAGCTGTGCCAGACTTTTTGAGGGTGCAGGAAATGAAGTAACACACCATGTAATGGAGGCTGAAAGTTTCAACAAGAAATAACCTAAGCAGTGACGGTTCGGCCATCTTGAGCGAGATAGGTGAGCTAAATGCCGGGGGAGACAACAATTTTGACGTCTCTCCACTTATCCTAGCTCAGATATTTAACGGTGAAGTAGGCGAGACTTCTGTTTCGAGCACGGAACACTGTCATATACAAGGCTTTCAGTAATGTTCCTTACTATGTTATACATCCTGGACCATATGGTATAGCTGATGATCTGTTATCCGATAAAGCCGTTGCTACGGGAGGGTGGGAGTTACTTGAAAGTTGACAATGATCAAGAAGTACTTACCTTGCTTCCATATATCAATTAGTTGAATAGCCTTTATCACTAGTATCCTGGGCGGTGGTCTCGCTTCGGAAGGTCTCTAATCGTTGGGCGCCTCATTGTTGTACGACTGCGAGGGAGGTGATTCCGTTAAGAGATGGCCATCATCAGGGCTGTGTACGGCACCACGGGAGTCTCACTGAAGTGAAACTGCGCCGAATCAAAGGGATTTGGCAGTGTCGAGTGGGATGATGTTGAGGAAGGATGGGAAACTCGGTAAGATCCGTTGCGTTTTGGTATGTCATTCTTTTCTCTTCACACCAAGTAGGTACCAACGCCTGTCACAACAGATATACGTTGAGAATGGGGTATACATGTAGGACTCTATATACTCTCGGCGCATCGCCTTAAAATCTTTCTCGTAATTGGTAGTAAGTTGAGGATCGGCTAGGTAATGGGTTACGCTAGTCAGAAAGGCGGACTCATAGGGTTCGGATTAACCGCGGACTTCGTGTGCCGTGAATGCGTGCATTGTGGGAACCGTCCCAGAGTTGAAGGCGTAGTCGCTGCTTGTATCCTACATATGATAAGCCCCGAACCCGGGGTCCAGTACGTAGACCATGTCGTGTAATGCACTCTTCCTTCAGCGTCAGCTACGTCATCTCTCAAGAGGAAACGGAGGTGATGCGGTCCCTCAGTCTAAGCTCGTACAACCTTCTCCTGACAACTATCAAGCACAATATAATAAATACAGTACCGAACGGGTTATACACTTTGCTCACGACCACAAGCATTTGTTCGTTTCACCTTGAACTACGTGTACCACTCTTGTGGATCCACTGCTCGCCTAGGATTTGCATACTTTCCCCGGATCATCACCTCCCACCGCATGGTTTAGGAATTCTGAGGAACTGATGAGTAGTCTGGAATGAGCCCAAGCTCACCAATATTCCGGTACATATACTCACTCGAGGACACACGCCTATATCTTGTTCTCGATCCCTGGTTTGGATTCCGTTTCCCTGAATGTTACTGTTATGTTATCGTTTTTTGCTCATTTTTTGCCAAATTGATCATTAAATACCTTCGAGAGCAACCTGTCGGATGTGTATAGGCTAGTATCCCGTTGCAACCGGTTCGGTTCGAGTGTTTGCACTTTAAGACGCGTATTCTCATTTGGAGGCGGAAGCACTTCTGATCCTTGACGGGTCTGTCTCCATGGTTCGACACACAGCCCTCCCATTTCGTTGCCTTGCTCAAGTCGGAGGTTATCGGTTACGCCGACTGGGCCCCTCGAGTGATCTTCCTCAACCCGATGTATATCTAACGCCGGAGCTGGACGCCGAATGTCATCATAATTCGTGAACGGTGCATCCGTAGTAGAGGACGAGGCAGTGATTCCGACAAAGATGTCGGGTTCGAGCACGCTATCCCCTCGTGATTGTTTAATTAGCCCCAATTCTTCTTGCATATCTGACCTCGGTCTATCGCGGATGTTGAGCCTGTGGGTGCGCGAATTAGGTTTACCTCTAAACATGTGCCATAAGTTACGCACGTAGCAACTACAAATAGGGAATTTTAGTGTCTTTTTTGAAAGAAATGGCTAACGGAGGCGTACTTGCAGTTGTGTAGTACAAAGGAGCCAGAATTTGATGAATTGGCACCCTAATTGGTTCAACCTGTCATTGTGATATCCGCCCGTACGAGAGTGAAGCGTACCACCAAAGTCGATCTGGTTGGCCCAAATAAAGAGTAATGAGTACCAGCTGAGCGAGCGTCAGGATGGTGCCACGAGCTACAATCATTAGGCTTAGTCTTTGGAAGATTGGTTGTGGTATCCTAGCTCTGTGCTGTTAGAATATAGGTTTGAGAGACTGCAAGAACTGCTACCCTGATACCTCCTCCATGTGTACTTTGAAGGAATACCACAGACAGCACGTTATGAGAGCTTGAGATGCCGCTGCCATGAAGTTGACGAAAGAGATACTAAGCTGGAAGTGGGATTTAACGAAACCTAGACGTGGAGACGACTGAAAAGTATGGCACAATCACCTGATGCTTTCTATCGTAAAGTGTGGCGACCGTAGGCTCAGTTAGGGCTTGATTGAACAACACTGCGCCCTCATGAAGCTCCTAACAGGTAGGGGAAAATCACGGTACTCACCCACTCCGCTGACTGAGACATGAGCCGCGCGTAGGGAACATTGAAGTTTCACTTTGGACAGGAGTTGACAGGTAAACTTACTCAACGCAGCAATTGCAGTCAATATCTTTCAAACAGAAAGTAATTCGGATTAGCTGAAACGAGCCGAGAAAGATATTGATTGGTACCCACAACCAAGCTGATAATTGACCAATGAACCCTCCGTACTGCAAATGAATCGACGTTCAAAAGGTATTGAAAGGTCGCTTAATGAGACTCACAACGCCATATCCTGGACGCAAAACAAAGATCCGAGCTGCGAAGTCTTATGGTTTGGTGAGCTCCTGCATGCACCGGAAGAAGCTCACATGAAGGTCACTACGACATTCAACAACACAAACACCGAGAATTCCCTGTTTGAAACGGTGTTGCTTCAACTTGGCTTCCTTGAAAATAGATAGGATAATCCACCTACTTCGCGATATGAGAAGCAACGGCAAGATTCCCAAAATTCTCAAGCTAAAGTAGCGGTCATATGATGTAATAAAGAATTATACGTCAACAACGTACCAAGTAAAAATGAATGATTCGTCCGTTCAGAACAGTACACGCGGATACTAGGGAGCTAGACGAGGACAATGAGAATGACGTTCGTCGCCAAGACTATGACATACAATAGGAGAGCAACCTATAATGATTTCGGTCAGATTTAGTTCCCCAGAAGCACGAATTCTCACGGGAGGAATACTCACCGCGGCCTGAAGCGGTCGCGTATCGTCATTAGATTTAATGTAAGTCCACGTCTGGGCAAAGCAAACACCGAAGCAGCTGAGTAGTACGCCAAACGGCGTCAATAAATTGACATCCACCTTGTTAAATTAAGGTAGTACGACTCACCCGATGGCCATTAAACATCCTGCACATGGGTCATGTCAGGCTCTGCAAGCGCGAGGAGAAAGACGACAAACCTTGGAAGACAGGCTCATAATATTCCACAAAAGTCTTCGTGAGCAACGATGGATCGGCCATTTGAAGTGGGTACTAGGGAAGAAAAGAGAGGGACCGAGCTGGGTCTCTGTTTCGAATGCGAGTCGCTGTTATGTAGCCGTAGGGAGGCTTCGACAAGGGGGTGTCAATTACTTATCGAGTGTACAAGGTCGAATTTTTTTTAAAGCCCAGGTCGGGCACCCTCCTGCTAGATACAGTAAGTGCACGTGCTTCACGACCCGGAATATTAAAATTTTCTTGGAAACAATAGGCGTTGGTGACCGGTTTCTGAGCATGTGCCGTGTACCTTGAAACTGTCATTTATGTGCTCTAGACAGTATAATTACCCACATAAACTCTCTGAGAGGCCTCCCAGACCCCTCAGAACCCAAAATTTTGGTAGGTACAAAAATTTGTTAAGGGGGTTCGGCCCCCCCGCCCCACCTCGGACCGGAAAGTCCATTCTTGCCACCCCCTTGGCCTTCAGCCAAGGCCTAAGTTGGCTTGCACCATGTGCAACAGAACGTAGAAGATGGTTGATGCCTTGTTATCGACGAATAAGCCGTCGTATATTGTTATTGCTGCGGGAGGGTGTGTTCAAGGGATACTTGCATCGGTAGAGGGTCGATTGGCTTCCGGGCTTTTCGGCTTTTCCCACCAGCTGATGTAATTGTCCAACAACTTACAGTCCATACTTCCCGGTGCCCAAGAGAGTGTCAGGTAAAGAATAACACGTACTGCAAAGGGGGAATACAATTCATGGTAGCCATAAGTACGTCATCCAGACCGCCGCGAAAGAGCTCAATATACGACACCAAGCAGAGCGAGCATCATATAGAACGTCTCCAATCGTTACGAAAGATGGCGACAATTTGTTGTGTTGCCAGCTTCTGATCAGACTATCATTATGAACAAGCGGGTGATGATCGTGTCGCATGAGAAGTTCAATGTGGGAGATGTTCAATGGAGGTGAGGCCGTACCAAAAGCCCTAGTCACATACCGTCAGTTCCATACATTTCGTCTGGCGTGATGATTTTGCCAGTATCATGGGTCTAAACAGCATCGTCATCTCTTCCTGATGGTGGTTTGTGTTGACTGCTCAAAGGGGGTGAGTAGCTTCTTGCTGAGGGCACTCTAGCAAGCCGGCAGGAATCTTTCTAGCCGCTTCCTCTACTTGAACTACAGGGGAGATCAGTTATTGCCACTTCTCACAAACCTTAGCTCACTAGTGACTCTCAGCCTTCCTTCGGATCCCTCGCTCGCGAGCCTCGCAGACTCCATGTGGAACTCCACTTACCATTGTTGTCTCCCGGAGATTTAGCAGCAGTCACTGACATTATCCGTAGATCAGATGTTGCCTCAACGCTGCAAATGATGCCATCCACCGTTTGGTGGGTGTTCAACATGTATCGAGTGGCTTCGCTGAGAGAGAAGGGACATATTACCTTCAAGGAGTGAGATAAGCGGCAAAGCACGACTGGCAATGTCGCAAATTTCTGGAAACTGAATTTAAGGGATTGATAGGCAATATAAGCGAATATCAGGGACAGGTACCTTTTAAGGGATTATCATAAAAATGGTCCAGCCAATAAGGTGCCATAAAAGGCCTCATAAGGGCCCTGAGATGACACATAATAAAGTCTCGCCAGCACTTAAATGCTGGTGCATTCACTGGTAATTGAACTCGTGACCTCATAAACCTTATAAGGTCCTTACTGAAGTTGTTGTTTTTTTCCACTAGACCAAACAGTCGTATGACCTGTATCCCCCAGTCTTGAGCTGGTTAATCCTCACCAGTGTATAGAACTCTTGCTTTCTTCTCTCTTTGCCTCAATCTTTGTTTTCTGAAAGCTTAGTGTGACATGTCACCAGGCCAGAGACTGGTGATTGCTAACACATGCTATCTGAGTGAATCAGAGTGGAAAGTGGCCAGGAAGACAGATTGATTGCCCAGCAGTGGCACTGAAGGCCATGACCAAAAAGCTATGTATGAAGCACTGCTAAGCCAACTGTCCATGTCTGTCATGTGCAACCACAAGCACTCCTATAGTAGAGGAGCTTGAGTGAAAATATCAATCTGAGAACTGCAGCTATGTTTGCTGTACCTGCTGCCTTACTTAGCAACTGCTGCGGCCATGTCCACGGTGATTCCTAAATATGTGTGTTATGTCTTGAGTGTATTTGTGGTATTGGTTTTTCTTGTTACCACTACCTAAATATTTCTTTTAACACAAGTAATCCATGTACAAGCACCTCAGAATACCACCCAACCAGTTTCTCATTCAAGGTCATATGTACATCAACCACATGCTACTCAAGCAGAGGTTCCTTTGTCCTCAGCAACAGATCAGAAGATCCTGTGGAACTGAGCAGTTGTGACAGGTGGCTTGTCAAAGGCATTCATGTGTTATTTGATCCAGACTTGTCAGCCCACTACTTGTTCCTTTGTATCCCTCTAAACATCGCCCCACGATCACTTGTAACTGTTGAACATGTGATATACATGTAATACACAATATTCCGTCGCTGGGGCTTTTGGGACGAAGAATACAGGGACAGGGGTCTCTTAGGATAAGTAGGTAGAGCCTGTAGACAAGGATATGTTCATTATAGGCATGAGCCTCTCACACAATAAACACTGAATCCAAAATAAAAAATAAAAGATATAACATATTGATGTGTTGTTTATGTGTCTATTGTTTATGGATCTTTTAATATATGACACTTGTGTTCATATGAAAAATACTATACGGAATCTCATAGGCACTCTGTAGGTACACTGTATCTCTTTAGTTCAGCTTTGTAGCCAATAGCGTCCAAAGCTGACTGAGCTTTCTCCCTAAATAACTTATACAGAAAGTCTGTATGACTATACATACTTACTCACTCTGCTCTTCTAGCAGCTATGCTTTGTCATGGGCCATTCACAATCTAAAACACATACTACCTACTGGGCATGGTTTTGAGAGTTGTAGGCTGGATAACGAGTATAGAGAAGAGAAGCGGAGAGTGCCAGCTCATCATTCACATGCACGTCGCATTTCCAGGCTATCCAGACTGCCTGCCAAGTTTGGGCAGTTCACCTGGCGATTCCAGCACTTTTGGGAACCCCCAAATTTCGACTTTTTGGTAGTCCCTTCATATCTCCTCTATGGTCCCTTGTACCCATTGGTACCAACAGACTCCCACCACAGTCTACAATATTCCCACACCTATTGGACACATTCCCACACCCTTTGAAGTTCCCGTGACCTCATAAACACCCATATATCACCACTATGAGTCTCTTGTGGCCATTCATAACACCATTCAGCCTAGTGCAGCATCATACTATTCTCTCACAGCCCTCTAAAGGTTCTCACAGTTCTGTGCAGCTTTCTGTATGATTTTTATGGCGATTTCAAGCCTTTACCAGCATTGCACAGCCTACAGTCCATATTCTCACAGCTTTGTACAGCTTTCTCATAGCCTCTGGACATCTTTATATATACACAGCCTCATACATTTCTGACTCATATGACTCCTTATGACTCATTCACTTTCTGATACCTATATAAACCGCTCAATTCTCGTTTTTGTTCTCTTTTAGTCTTGGTATGATCTTGTATGGCTACACAGTAGTTTCTCCAAGGCAATTCCATATAGCTTTACCAGCTCTCAGCTCTATCAGCTATCTCTCAGCTTAACCAGCTATCTTCCAGCTATCCAGCTATCTCCCAGCCATCTCGCTATCTTTCAGCTATCTTGCTATTATTACATAACCTTTGACGTTGCCATCTTGCTCAGCAGTCTTATCCATTTGAGCCAGCTTTTACTTCCATCATTCCTTGAGTCATATTAGTAGCTAAGCGGGTCGCACAACTCCTTACAGAAAATTGCATTGACATCCTAAGAGAGGTCAGTTGGGATGCGGGCATGGCACTGCACCTCACCAAATGGCATATGGGGAAAGGTTTTGAACGAGGGAAAAGGAAGGCTCATCAGTTCAGTGTAGGAGACTTTGTTTGGCTGGATGGGTCAGATTTTAGGCTGAGACAATCGAGTGAGAAGCTTGGAGATCAGAGTCTGGGATCATTCCAGATTTTAGAGAAGGTTGGGGACCAAGCTGGAACGGCACCACCCTATTTTCCACGTCAACAAGCTCTACCCCTTCAAAGGGAACCTGGTGAACAGACTGTTACCTGAACTGCTGGGGCCAATTGAGTTGGAGGATGAGGATGAACCAGAGTATGAAGTGGAGGATATCGTGAACAGCCAGTATGGGTGGAGGCAGCTGGAATACTGGGTAAAATGGAAGGGTTATCCAGAGAAGAAGAACACCTGGGAGCCTGCACAGAACCTGAAGAATGCCCCTTGGATAGTCAAACAGTTCCACAAAAAGTTCCCAGCTGCAGCAGGGCCTGCTTACCAAGAAGGGGCCTAGTCATTGAGGACGATGGATCCTAGAAGGGGGGTAATGTCATGAATTGCCGCTTCCCCCCCTATCTTTTCATTTCTTAGCACCCATTCCCCTTTTGATGCCCATTCCTTACATTGACACCTACCAGATGCCTCCTTCCCCTTTCACATCATTTCCTCTCACATCCCTGTTCTTTCACATTGTCTTAACAACCTATTCCATCCATTGTTTCCATTGTTCTCATTGTATTTTTATGTACAACAGTTACTTGTTCTGGACTCATTCTTGTTCTATACCTGGACTACTATTGTTCTCCCCTTGTTCCCTATTATCTTTCTTTATTCTTGCACGACTTATATTCTAGTTTATAAGCTCCCTTCCACGCCAAAAAATCGAATGAGTGTATGGGGCATGCAGCACCAATATGACCATTGGGATTTACTAATACAGGTATTTTCATGATTTTTATGTGAGGATTTGTTTTGATTTGCCCTACAACCTGATATATTCTTCGTACAACCTACAGGAACCACAACAGATGTGAATAACTCAGGTGAAAACTGAGATATTGGAAAATCCTCTGACAGAAACATTTATATCCTACATACAATCAGTATCCGACACTTTGATCAGGCCCGTTAATGGATGTTGAAAGTGGAAGGGATAATATATACACAAAAAGTGCGGGTGCAACTAACACTTCTACGAGTCCAGAGAATGCTAGGAATGTGTCGGCTTGACAAAGGTTACGCCCTGCTCAAGATAGACAGAACAATAGGTAACTCCTTTGGTTGTAACTTGGAGACTGGTTGGCTCGATGGGAAGAGGTACAGGCAAAGAAACAAGACAACAGTTCAAATATGATCTTCAACAAACAAAACACCTCTCGACAGGCAATACGACTAGACCTCTCGGTGGATTTTATACGACAACAATGGACAACAAGACCACTCAACAGGCCAAACAATACGACAACGAAACGAGGATGACGGTACAACTTAGACGATTCAAACAATCAACTATGCGATTCAACAACTTTTCTATTCTCGACGATTCACGGAACTTGTTACAGAAACCGGGCAAGGCTCTAGATAGGATACAAGACTGCTTTAGATGCTAATGCGTGTGGGCAGATGCTCTGAACTTTCCTACTAATGTGGGTAGTACTTGCCGAGGAACCTACATAATTCCTACGTCCTTATATACTTGTCCAACTAACTATCGTACCAATTATCTGTTCTGCCTGTTTATTCTATGTTTCTGTAGGAATGTTGCCCAAAGAGGTAAAATTCTGCTCTGTCGGTCAATATTGCCTATGGATTTTAGACCGTCAGTCATATCGATGGCGTGCTCAGAGGATTATAATTTGGTGACCTTCCCTATCATTGACTCTGGCATTTAGCTACGCTCAGCTCTACCGTTATTTCACCTGACGGTTTCATGGCATTGCTCCTTCAACACTTTATCCTTGCCAAACACACTTGCCTGGCGGCCGTTTTCTTCGTATCCCAGAGCGATCCTGCTCAGGCTTTCCTCTACGAACCAACTGCTCTTTCTGAAGAGTCCTACAACAAACTTACTAGGATTACCCCCTTAGTTGAGAAGTATGCCCATAGTATAATGCAAGTAGGATTTCTTAGTACAGTTATGGCTCAACTGCCTGAATATTTTAAAGCCTGGTGTAACACAGTTTTCATAGACACTGTTGAAGAGCCCCTTGTGCCTTTTACTCGTAGACACCACTTCTTTGATGTACTAGACTAGTCTTAACGTATAGAGCCTTCAATCTCATGAAGACCCGTTGGTCAAAGGCCTATCCCATCAATAAGATCCCTTACTCTTACTTCATACCCTCAGTGTAAAATTTCAACTGTCAGTCTTCTTCATCCAGTACTTTCATCATACTATGGACACTCCTCGTATTCTGTCTTGCTTTCGAACCGTCTATGAAAGTATGTCCTTATAGACTATCTATAGTCCTCTACTAATCTCTCTTTAAGAGATCCATCCTCCTTTCAAAAAGGCTATTATCTGTCCGATGGGTCTCTCTCATCGTCCTAAACAACTCGACAAACTGTGCACTGGAAATCGAGAGGCTTATTCACCTTGTTCCCTCAGTTCTACATTCTTTGTAGCCAAGAAGACTCATTCCTATGCAACACTGCTATGTGTCTCGATCCCTTAAAGGACTTCCTATACCTCGCTCCCCAAACCGATGAATCCACCTTTCACAACATACTCAATGCTCAGATAGGACCATATGCCCAGGCTATCGCAGAGATTGGAGTCGTTTCTGTTTTTACAGCTCTTATCCCAGGTGCTCCTAGAGCTTGGGTGGATGCAGTTTTCAATGCCATTCCTGTGCTTACTCCTCGTGAAGCAGTTCCAGTCCGGATGTTCTTCTTTAATTCCGCCAACACTATTGAGTGTATAACTACCGTATACTTCACCGCTGTCAGAGACTGCTAGCAGCCCTAACTTATCAGGTCTCAAACTCAGTCCCTATGATGGTTCTATTAACTTTAGTAACGAGTCCTTCTAGGTAGTGTCCTTGCCTTAGTTATATTCTGTCTGCTCATTGGTCCAGCTCTCAAATGGTCAATAAGATTCTGTTAGTCCTAGTTAAACCATTGGTCACTTCTCCAGTTCATAGCCCTTACTTGTCGAGCTCTCATAGTCAAGTGGTTCTACTGTCGGTACTATTGGACTCTAAGTTCGATTCCCACCAGTGTATTTTGTACTCTATGGCTTTGAAATCTACACTTTTTACTACATGTATGTTCAAAGCGCAATACCGTGAGGCATACAGCAAGTTATAGTCTCCAGCAAGAGTTGACAAGGTGAGTTTGGTGGGGACTTCCATTTTGGAAAGCTAACACGTCAGGGTTTAAATTGGCAGGGGATTGCTCACACTTGGTAATATATCTAACTTGTCCTTGGGACCAGTTCCTTACCTGCTCTTGCTCTTTGCTCACTGCCTCTGCCATCTCTGTCATCGTCTCTGCTAGACAACTTCTGCCGCTGTTGTCTCTGTATCCGAAGTCTTAGCATCTAGCGCTTGAGGACAGCAGGCAAGTGATTGAGAGGAGATTTTGGGGGTAGCTGATTTTTTTCAGTTTCATTGGGTCTGAATCTAGGTTGTTTCTGGTTGAGAAGTGTTTGATTTGTAACAGAATGACTACCTTCTTAGTGTTGATGAGGCCTTTAAATGTTAAGTTCACCATGGCTTGGAATGTGGTGGGGGAATTAGTGACTCTGAACTACAATAACTATAGGTTTAAACCACCATTGGTTAGTATGAAAGGCTGCTTTCCATTCATTCCCCTCCTTAATGCAAATGTTGTTGTAGCCCTTGCAAAGATCAATTTTTGAAAAGATCTTTACATCCTTGAGCTTGTCCACCAATTCTGATATTAGGGGTACTGGGTATGTGTTCTTCACTGTGCTATTACTTAGTCAATAGTCCTAGACTAGTCAAAAGGAAGGGCTTGAGTTAGAAGATTTAAATTGTTGGAAACATGTCCTAAAGCGCTAGACGCTAGGACTATAGAAACAACGGCGGCGGAAGTCGACTAGCAGAGACGACGACAGAGACGACAGAGGTAGCGAGCAGAGGGTAAGAGCAGGTAGATAACTGGTCCCAACGACAAGTCAGATACATTGCAGATAGAGAAAGACAGAAATAACTACTCACCTGGTCCCAACGACAAGAGGTCAAGATGAGGGACCAGGTGTAAACTACCTAGCTTATATACCCAGTCAGAGGTCTGAGATATGAGTCGTGAACGAATAGGAAAGACAATAAGAAAACAATAAGGGAACAATAGTAGTCAAGCATAAGACAATAACGAGTCCGGAATAAGTAACTAGGAGATGAGAGAAGACAATAAGAACAATAGAATGAATGGGTCGTGAAGAAGGTGTAAAAGACAATAGTGTGAGAAGGAAATATGTGGGAAGGGGAAACGGGCGTCTGGTAGGCGTCAAAGAAACAAGTAAGCGCTGAAAGGGGAATAGGCGCTGAGAAAGAAAAAGATAGGGGGAAAAGCGGCACTTCATGACAGGGGGAACCATCCCCTCCGATGTCTGTTTTGGCTTAATCCTACTGGCCTCTTCTTCGATTTGTTGTGAGTAGGTGTATCTGGCTGTGATCCACAAGTTGTCGTGACAGTCTTCCAAGATACCCTTTTCACTAGAGCTCTTCACGTCATACAATTTGCCCTGACATGATAAAGGGGTGGACTAGCTTTAGGATCTGCAGGAGGGTCTTCAATGACAGACGCATGGATGGATTCAATAACAGAGTCAGAAAGAGGTGGGTTACCCATGCCTGCCCACCAGTCTTCATCCTCTACCTCCTTGATAGTCACTTTAGGCTTGGGCACTGAAACTCGTCCCTTCTCCCAGTCCACCTGTGGGTTGGTCTTCTGTAACCAAGGAAGCCCGAAGATAACGTTCACTCCTCCCAGTTCCGTAACCAAAAAGTCTGTCCAGGTCTCCATACCATCTACAGTAAGTCCAAGTCGAGCAAAGTGTGTGATACTTCCAGCCTGGTTAAGGGTCCCATTGATGTTATGAACTCGGATAGGATGTTGCAGAGGGGAGGTGCTGATTCGATGAGTTGAGATGAAGGATTTTCCAAGAAATAGGGCAGTTGCCCCACTATTGATCATGGCTGCGGTTTCCATCTGATGCTGTCTTCCTTTTAATTTCACTCATATGTGGAAGTGGTGAGAAAGAGGGTTTATTTTGCGAGTAGTAGATATTGTACAGGAGTGAATAGAATTGTACAAGGAAGTTGCATAGAAAGGAACCGGTGCTGGTGTCTTCACTGCAGCAAAGGCGGACACCCTTTTTTAAAAGTCCTTCTGACCCATGAGCTGCTGTATTATCGCATTCTGCTGGTTGAGGGAGTCCTGAAGGGCGGCAATACGAGCTATGGCGTTGGAACTAGGGGTATAGGAGGCGGAGACTTGGGTGGACTGGGTGGTGGAAGCAATGGTAGCGGTAGGAGCAGGTGGAGAGGCGCCGATATTGACTGTCTCCCCTGGGCACAGGGTGAAGGGGACTGCCGAGTTAATCTTGACAACCCTGGCAGGCCTGAGACCTAATCCTGGCATACGTCCCAGGAACTTGTCTTGACAGACAGACGTGCAGTGTCTGAGGCGTTTGCAGTGGTGACACTGCTCCTGGCCGTGATTCCCCTGGGCCTTGGTGTGGTCTGTTGCACCACAGCCATAGCAACGGTTGTGCATGGCACTCATGAAGTCCTCGCGGGTCTTACCGTTGCCCCCAACAGGGGTGGTCTGGGTGGCACTAGCGGTGTTAGTCCCACTAATGGTGGTAGTGGTGGTCTCGGTGCATTTCTGAGTGCTGAACCCTTCTGCTTCTAGGGCCCTTTCAGCTCTGTATGACCGATCCTCTAAATCGTTCAGGTCTTTTGGGTCTCCCTGGGTTTAGTCCATCGTCACCAGGAGTTTCTTCACCTCCAGGTTGAGTCCACTTCAAAAGCAGATCATGAGGTCAGCATCGGAGAGGCCTGTCTTGGCCCCTGCATCCGAGAAGTCCTGACTGTAGATGGTGACTGCCTTGCTTCCCTGCTTCATGTGTTCCAATTCCCTAATGGCATCCACCTTCTTGTTGGTGGCACCAAACCTGACCTTAAACTGCTTCTCAAAGACCTCCCATTTCCCTTCAAAGGGAAATTGAATGGTTGCATCAGTCATGGATGTGTTGGCCTGCTTCAGGTAGTTGGCCACCCAGCGGCCAGCCTTTCCGCCTTCCCAGAAGGATAAAGTGGACTGGATGGTCTTCCTGTTGTCCAACTCTCCAACATCTTCCAGAGTGACACCTGCCCCCTCATTTATCCTCAACGCCTTTTGCTCTGAGGCCCAGTTCCTGAACATGGGTAAGAACCTAGTGACATTGTCTGCATCACCCTTGAAGACAGCGGGCTTTGCAATGACGGCACCTTCATCTTTGTTGGCTTTGAAGGCGTCCTTAATAGTGTTTAGCTGGGCCTGCTGGGACTGTTGTTGATTGACACGACAGGTGAGGAGTGCTTTGAGGGTGGCATTGGCGGTGGATTGAGTAGACATGCTGTAGATTGTAGAAGTAGTGGTGTGGGAAGCATGTGAGTCGGTGGTATCTGCTGGAGATGGAGATCGGTGCGAGAGGACAGAGAGAGGTCGTGGAGTAGCTGGTCCAGAACCTACAGGGGTGGGTGGTGCAGCAAATGGTAGGGAATCAGGGGTCGGTAGAATGGTTTCTGGTTCAGGAACAGGGGCGGGACTGGGAAATGGTTGTGGTACTGGTTCTGATTTGTCTTCGAACCGGCAAGCTCGCAGGATCGAGTTTAGAGGATCAGTGTTTGGGCAGGGTTGGAGTTCACAAGTTCTCCAGTTATCGGTGTTGGGGTTGCGGTGCCAGTGATGTTGATCTGCGGGATCAACTGCGTGAACGAGATTCAAACAGAGTTTGGAAGCTGTGGTGATCTTGCAAGGACAACCTTCCCACAGGTTAGGCTGTCAGTGCAATAAGGGCTCTTGACCTAATGTCCTAAAGCACTAGATGTTAAGGCTTTGGATACAGAGACAACGGCGGCAGAAGTCGACTAGCGGAGATGACAGCAGAGATGACAGAGAAAGCGAGCAGATAGCAAGGGCAGATAAAGGAACTGGTCCCAATGACAAGTTAGATGTATTGCAGGTAAGGAGAAACGGAATCAACTACTCACCTGGTCCCAATGACAAGAGGTCAAGATGAGGGACCAGATGTAAACTGCCTAGCTTATATACTGGAATATGAGTCGCATGAGACTAAAGAAAGATAATAGGGAACAAAGGAAGAACAATAGTAGTCCAGATATGGAATAAGAACAAGTCCAGAACAAGTAACTGTTGTGTATAAAAGAACAAGGAGAACAAAGGAAACAATGGATAAGATGGGTTGTGAAGACAATGTGAAAGAGCAAGGATGAGGAAGGAAATGATGGGAATGATGAAGAGAGGGCATCAAAGTAACAAATGGGTGTCAAAGTGACAAACAGGCGCTAAGAAAGGAAAAGATAGAGGGAAAAGCGGCACTTCATGACATGGCCATCCTGTTCTAATAGGCTAGCCAGAGGGGTGTAATGGGGTCACCATCCTGCTCTGATAGGCCAGCTATAGGGTTGCAACAGTACCTGTGTAATAATTATACAGGATTATTTTACGGTTGATCCAAATATATTACCTGCAGGTTGTATGTTGAACATTATATATAAGATAAGTTACAATGTCCAATATTTACTATCTCGACACCACTGCCTATTATATACTTCCTACATCACTCAGTATTAGATTTATGCAAAAGGACAAAAGACTCACTATCAAGTCTTGACTCACAATCTTACAGGAATTATGTTTAGCTTATTGATCTATCATATATAATTCTTTGCTTGACATGCCAGAAATACAGTACATTAGTATATAAAAACTACTGATTGAGATTGCATATAAAATCCTTTCTTACCATATGTACTACACCTTGCAAATATGCATGACTTTATATTTCACATTCTATTTACATAGTTCCTACACAATTCCAGGCTGTTAAGGTGGATTCATTGAAGTTTTTATTTGTAGTGAGACAAATATTTTACTAATATAATACCAAAAATATTCTTGATCCAAAGACATCAGCATTATGTTACAGTTATGGTGCAAGTCTACATTTCAATGTATCCTCTCTAGCAAACATAATTCTTGCATACATCTTCCTGGGTTTTATGGATGGTTGCTATGTAACAAACAGACATCTTTGATAAATATTTCCCAGTGTCTTTCCCTTGTGAATACACTTGGATCAACATCTTATAGCCTGCACCAAACATAATTCTTGTATAACACTTGGTGGAAATACCCATCAACTCCAAAGGTTCTCAATAAAAAATTCCAGCATAATTCAAATATAATTCCCATGGAATTATGGTGAATCACATCCTGTGTAGCCAGAAATTGACCACCAACACTCGATGTTTCCGAGAAATGAGGCACTAAGCGAAATTTGTAAACATCTGGCACGTGAGGCACATGCAGTTACCATATATAGCAGGAGGGGGGGAGGGGGGGTGCCCGACCCAAGCTTAAAAAAAAATTCGACCTTGTCCACTTAATAAGTTTTTGACACCCCCTTGCATAGACCCGCCAAATTGACCTTCGTAACTGCCTATCCCGTTGTAGCTTCATACTGTTGACACCTGTGAGGTTCTAAGACATGGCACGACCCGGGTGTTTGAGGGCCGGCGTTAAGGATAGCAGATGCTTGTCGGTAATGACGGTTCAGGTGAACCAGGCTCGGCGAAGCAACTTAAAGGCGACTATGAAGATCGGTCCCATCGATGTAGGAAACACCTTGAAAGCACCAAGCGTGTGGAGTGGTACAAGAAAGCAAGTCATATCGGTATGTGGGACGAGACTCGACGATATAGGTTTCGTCAGTCAGAGAGATAGACATGCGTGATTCTGAGGGCCCTATCTTCGGTCGAAAGATGTTAGGCTTGGGCGTGAAAAGGTTGGATTCCCTGGCATAGCGTACGCGGGGCTTCATTGTCCAAGTACTTCGTTCGTTCTTCTTGGGCAATGGGAAAGGTCCTTGTACGTGGTAGGTCTTCAAAGTGACGGTATGGCCATAGTCAAGCACTATCACCAAGAAGCATTAGCATTGACGCTCATCGGTGCCGGTGAAGAACAAGGGCCACGCACCTGTATCGTTGAGGTCCAATCGAGTTACCAAACACGTTCAACCAGAACCCCACACCTGTCCCTATCATTTTTCCTCAGCCAAACTTTCTACCCAAACCAACGTGATGCCCAATAGACAGGAAACCAAGCAGCCGTCCAGCCCCAATACCGAATAGACAGTGAATTTGAGACAAGTAAAGCTGCCGAATTTGTGACAAATGTCGGGGAGCCAACGACTTTGAGACTTTCGGCAGCCAAACGCCACCTGGTCGATAACAGCGTGCAGGTGAAGAATCGGAACTATAGAAACAGTCAGAACTTACCCAGTGCGAGCCCGCGTGCTGGAGGTGGTATGGGTCAGAACCGGGCCATGAGGTTGTGCAGCTCCATCTCGTGCAGGCACAGCTGTTGGATTTTGGTTGGACAGGCCGATGAAGGTTAGCTGGAGTTTGACTCACTTAGAAACCAAAGGGATGGGCGTTACACATAGAGGAGTCAGGGAGAGAAGACGGATGTCGCAGGCAAATGATGGTGGTGGTGGTCGTAATCTAAACCATTGCGGGCGCTAATTAGTTGCTGAACCCACGAAGTACTACAGTTGGCAATGGTGAATCGTTATGATCATCATTGGATGCTACTTATAGATACAACATACGGTTACTAGTCTAGGGAGATAGTTATAGAAGTACTTCCTCGGTCGATACAAGCCCGTGTAAATATGACCACCCAAAGCCATTTCATACCCTCATACGATCCACACCGTCCGACTACCTTCGCTCTCGTAACATGTAGCCGCATAACAGGTCCACCAGGTGTATTATCCAGATCTAGACCCGTGCATACACTGGCCAAAATCCAGGCTATCGGGCCTTCAACTTCGATCTCCCCTCCTTTGTTTGTCCTCCTTCAAAACCTACGAAAGCGACGATGACCGGGAGACATGCAAAGGGGCGAGTCTCGATTCGTGGGGAGGCGGGTTTGTTCACTTTGTCGTATGTTGACGGCGCGATATTGCACCGAAAAGACGTCGAGGTCCGCCTTCGAAACCTCGGACCAGGCTCGGAAACGGTAAACGTATCGGCTGGGCGAACTTGAGTCTCATCCAAGGGTCCGGGATCGCTGGGGGTGACACTCAACGGGGTGCACTAGATTGTAGGGATTGAGCTGGGAATGATGCGCTACGGTTGAGTGCTTGAGAATTCGTCTACAGAAGTCTAGAAAACGAGGAGATCGGTCAGACAAACACGCTTATAGGTTCTACGAGGAGCACCTATGAACGGTAACCGCCAGACCCCTCACTGACCATCCTTCATGCGCGTCGCTTTGGGGCTTGGGTCGTAGGTTCGAGCAAGGCGGGAAGCTTCGTCATGTTTGATTGCGTCGTACGATGATTCATCTTCACCGATATTTCGGTTCAGTGATCGTTAGATATGAATAGGGAGATCCACGGTTCAACAACTCACCCATGCGAACATTAATCCTCTTTCTCAAATTGCATCCCTGGTCGTAGTCGACGGGGTAGGCTGACATCTTGCAAACTCACACCTGTACTTCAACTAAGTCACTGGAGGTAATCTCAACGTATCCATGAACAACATGCATCACTCACCCGACATCGACAGACATGGCCCTGGCACAACTAGAGTAGGGAGTTGAGCGAACCACTCAAACTCTGTTCCAACCCGCCTCAAATCCGATTGGGAGCATAGACCACCTCCATTGCGAAATTCGACACAGCGAAATCCATCTGGCTTGAACACCCCGTCCGACGAGCCGTATGCAAAAGGTGGCCCAGGTGGTGGTAACTATAGAGCTGCTGCTGTTGACGGTGGCGACCGCGATAATAGACCCATCGGTGCTCGTGGGGATGATGGTTTCGGTGCCATTTGAGCCAACGGTTCTGCTCTTCATTCTGCTTCCGTTCTTCGCAGTGGAGACCTTCGAATGTTCAGGGTTGAGTTCTTGACGGGGTTTTTGGTGTTCGTCACGTAGTCATACGGGTGCTGCTGGATTGTGTGGGCCAGCCTGGGACCTACGCCATCTTCCCAGACCGTAGATCTCGATATTGAGTGTCGCGAATGGTATCAAGGAGCATCGTGTTCGAGTGGGGTGCTGGTGAGGCATGGGTAGGACTTGGTCATCCGAGAATCATTTCGCGCTTCTTCAGTACCAAGAACGGCTCTTTTTCGCTCTACAAGGTGACGGTGTAGTGGCAGTAGTTGAGCTCTTGTAGCAGGTACGTTAGCACTAGCACTCATAGTGAGATACGAGGGCCACACACCTATATCATCGAGGTCCCGCGCCAGTCATCAAGGATCCACCCGTCGCTACTGTTTTCCCGTAGCCAACATTTCTTTCCGACATGCCATCATGCATCGGGGCTTGAGCCAGGCAGCCGCCGTCGCGCCCTGAGTAATACCGAATCGAGGTGTAGTGAATAGCATGACTTCGAGCCGAAAAGCTGGGTAGTATGAAGTCACCCCCAACGGGCTGCCATCTGGCGAACATCGGGGTCAAACCGAGGACTAAGAACAACGAAAATAACAGAGGCTTACCAAATACGTTCATACGCACTGTAAATGACAGCTAGAAATTGTGTCTCGTCGTAGGTCGAACGCTGCTTTGTAGCTCCTTCAACTTGGCCAGACCCCACTGGTAAATTTCGGTTAGAACGACTGATGAAGGTTAGATGAAATCTAACTCACCAGAAGATCGAATGATTTCTTCCAAAGAGATGGACTTGAGGAATCGAGAGGAGAAAAAAAAGCAATGGATGTCGCGAGCAGATGATGGTTCCAATTCAGAAACTATGACGTGCCTCATAGGCGCCAATCCGGACTTCCCCGGCTAAACGTCCAGTAAGTTTTGTCTGGAACCAAGCAATCCCGGGCTAATCGCGTGAAGGCCCACAAGAGGACCAGTTTCATCATCTCAGACGTGGGGCATGGCTCGAGGGCTCATCTATACACGACAAGGCCTCTTTTCTTGATATTATCTCACGTCAATGCTATAGCTAATTCCCACTATTTCAATCACATCACTTCCCAAGCAGTTAGATACGCCTTCAGATCCGCAAAGCATCATTCGCTCAATACGATACAACAGAAAAGGCACCGTTGCGGTTGAAACTGACTCTGACCGCCCTATGAATCGAGCCAACCGTATTCGTGTATTTTGTTGTGTGATTAATCTCCTTAGTCCTCAAGGTCCCTAAGGAGCTCGCGTATCGCCGATCCCCCCGTTACGAGACCCTCGACTACAACAACCATCCTGTTAATTTATATTGGGACCATAATCCTCGGGATTACCAACTCGGAATGTCCCTATTGTCTTCCAATTCCCCTCGAAAACTCTGTGCAAGCCAATCGAACTGAGCTGGTTGATCCTCGAGACTACACTCGCCTTTGGCACCCTCTATCATCCATCAGCAAAAGCCTTGTTTGTATAGAACACGCCTCAGACTGATGGTGTTTGCTTTGATCTTCGTTTGTTCACCGATCCTTGGAGTATCTCGGATCTTACATCTAGGCGCCTTCCAATGAGTGGCACTAACTTACTCCCTGTGATGATTTGCTAGGCGCGAGCTTATCTTCCGCGTTTCAGTATACATGTCCATGGCGTCTATTTCTGGAGCTTTCGGTGGGCTGTTTTCGTCCAGAACTCTTTGTCAACCTCGTTTTCATTTACTCCACGGCTGGTGAATGATCCTTGCTATCGAGGGACTCATCACTTGTGGTATTGCTTTGATACGCTTCGCTACCCTCGCTGATAGACCTGAGACGGTACGATGGCTCTCCAAAGAGGAGAAGGTACTAGCCATAGCAAGAGTGAGGTAGGCGCGAGTCGGCCATCCGCAGGTTCTTGACCGTCTCGACCTCACGAAGACATTACAGATAATTTTCGAACGAGCCATTTTCTCGGTCTTATTCATCCTTTCCCTGCACAACATTACTCTAACCGCTCTCGCTCGGCCTTTATTCCCGACCATCGTTCGGACTGTCGACCATCATACCAGCGATAACTCCATACACCCCTTTCGTATCTCAGGTGAGAGACGGACAGTTGTCCTCGCATATTCATCATTACGAAAATTCTCGTATTCATCGCCATCTTCCTCAGAACTAACAACTCCTAAGTTCGCTATGGTGCGACCTTCCTAGTCATCCCGGGTGTTTCAGAACCACACTGTATGGCTACTTTATTCACGAAGATGGTGTCGGGCACTGCTCGTGCATTAATATTAGCCCTCGCAACCCATGCGATGATAGGTACCATCGAAGTGGTCGCCGCCACGTGAAATTCCTTCCTCTTCGATGCACTGCATTATACGATCGGAAATGGGTTTTGGGTTCAACGACGCTGCTTCGAGCGTGATATTCGTCGACGCGTGTATGTTGAAGAACGACAGGAGAAGGGAACGTACAGATAGGCGGCTGGATATGGAACGGTTGGGCAAGAAGAGTAATGTCACGCATTTGGATTGGAAGCATCCAGGGAATGCAGTTGTACTCCAGAACTCCATTCTCTTTGTTTGATGCCTACCACTTGGTCAATGATGCCGAGACGCGTCGTTTACTGATAAGGGTCTGAGTAACCAACGGAGGGGTGGAGTTGGGCAAACACTTGACCAGCTACGTTTCAGATTGCTGTTTGATTTCTATGTAATGGCAAGGTGAACATGAGTACTGAGTATCCGTACTACCCGAGCGTCAGTTTCATCTGTTGATTAAGGTTACTTAGGCGTCAATCCCGAAAAGGGCACGGTTGTCTATTGCGGGAGGGAGAACCCATTTTCCGCGAGGCTCTTCTACGGCATTCGGTAGGACCATATGGCTACGGCCAGCTCGCTTCACCACTATCATTCTAGTGGCACTGGAAACACGCATGATCGACAGCGTTTTAATATCAAGTACAACTGTAAATTTCATTACTGATTCTGACCACACGTAAATCGCAGTGAAACGAGTAAGGAAGTGAGGCCGCAGCGTCAGCAGGTGAGCTTTGATTTTAGGTGTTCTGCCTATCTACGGACAGGATTTTATCTACATTCTTTATCTCTAAGTCATCAATAGGGAGCTCACCGGCGGACTCCTCATGAATTGGTTAGTGGCCACATTAATTGGGGTTCACATCCAATCTCCAAGTTACATGGCACCCATTATTGGGGATATACTTCGCAGTTCGCCTTTTTGACCTATGCTGCAACACACAAGAATGAATAATGAGTTACTGCTTTGATTTGGAGAATACGAATCATCTGGACAACTGTTATTATGTGATCAACAGTGTACTTGGCTCACTAGATGACATAACTTACATTCACCCTATTCTGGTTCAGATGGTTGTATATACAGTACATCTTGATTTGAGTGACTGAGACAAGCTCTCTTGGGAGAGAATTTGTTGGGCATCTCCTGGTCTTGATGTAGGATTAGTTTGCTTGATATTGATGAGGTCACTGTGTTGGCTACTAGGTGTTGGCTACTAGAACATAAATAAGAACATCACCACTCTAGAAACAGAAGAACATCTCAGTGTTTGCCTCTTTCACTGAAACACTCTACCCTCTGCATAACATGGCCTCAGAAGCAGAGATTGCACAACAAGCAATGAAGCCTTTCACTTCCATTGGGCAAGTCATTGTCTTCCCTATTGCCTCCTTCTCAGTATGTTTCTTGTTCTAGTTGTGCAGCCGTGCATGCTCCTGACCAAAGATTTTGCTGGTGTTCTTGACAGGTGATGTTTCTGATATATGGTAAGTCAGAGCACATATTGTCAATCTCTGTGTGGAGCCACTGAGTACTGATATAAATATCTTGACAGGGATATATATCATCATATTTGGGTTGTCCATCAATGTCCTTTGGCATCGCCAATCACCTGCCTCAAAAGCATACATGAGATGGATCATTGCCCTTTTTGTACTGACCACCATCTCCAACATTACCACAGTGTGGTTGTACATGGACCAAAACTTCATTGCCTTCAAAGCTGTCAAGACAAATGACTATGTTCCTTTCTTTGAACGTGCTGCAGGCAAAAGTTCACTTTCTGTAGTTGCCACCCAGCTGTGTGTCTTTCCAGCCTGATTCTAATATATGGGATGTGAAAGCTGAGGCTGTGCTTCTGACAAAGGGGTTTGGAGTTATTTTCTTCTAGCATAGCCAGGTGAGCCTTACTCTCTGCTCCAACCTCCAAACTTAACTAGCTTGCCTAGTTTTATCTTTGATTACTTGATGGTAAGTCTTTTAACCATCTGGTGACACACTGAATTGAGGTTCTTATACCTCTGCTAGGTCCACCGCTGCTATGTTATCTGGGGATATAACAAGTGGATTCTGTACCCTTTTGCCTTTGTTGTGGTTGTTACAGATAGTGAGTCACCTGCATATCTGGTAACTCTTGTGGTTGTTCTCATCCTTCCTTGTCACTGCTTACCAGCAATTGGCTTTGTGGCATATGCAGTCAATGTTGCAGCCTATCAGCATTATTCTACAGCTCTCTATAAAAGGTCCATTGACATCAACCAGATGATCGGGATAATTTCTGCTGTATATGCCTCTCTCTTGACCTTACTCACTGGTATGTTCAAGCATTTCCAAGTAGACAGCTCTTCATTTGATTCACCATGGTCTCACAGCTGGTCGTATCTGGTGGACAGTCCATCAAGTAGGACAGATTGCTGGAAGCAGGGTCTACACCAAGTACAAGATAATTGTTGCAACAATGTATGCCATCAACAAGTCTGCATGATTATCTTTCTACTCTCATTGACCAATCA
>JANHQD010003151.1:0-18660 GCA_024721195.1 Marasmius sp. AFHP31
CCGTCAGCTCCAATTACGCTCGCTAACCGTCCTCCATCCCAGGGCCAACATTCTCCACAACGTTCTCGCGGCGCTCGTCGACGCCTGGGGAACATCGAAGAACGCCCTTACCGATGCCTCTGGTACAAGTGGAAACGTCGTATTCCTCAACCTCCTCGTCAAAGGCCTTGCTCTCCAACCTTGCAGCCCCACTTTTCCATCTGCTCGCGATGCTATCATCCAGGCTGACCAGGACCTGTACGGCGGTAAGAACAAATGCTTGTTGTGGAAGACTTTCGCAAGCAGGGGTCTTGGT
Organism: Marasmius sp. AFHP31; assembly: GCA_024721195.1. Lineage (NCBI taxonomy): Eukaryota > Fungi > Basidiomycota > Agaricomycetes > Agaricales > Marasmiaceae > Marasmius > Marasmius sp. AFHP31. Next base: position 296 of record JANHQD010003151.1, read on the forward strand.
GACGGTGCTGTGCGCTACCGCGACTCTTTCGCCGTCCCTAAGGAATGTCAGGACAACGCTGTGTGAGCTGAACCGAGACGTATATAGTGGTAGCAATGTACCCATATCCCCTATACCCTGATTCCTTATATTCCGACATCTCACTCTCTTTTTGTCTCACGATCTGGGCTCCAATTATTTAGTCACTCTCTTACCTACGCTCGCTACTTGTCTCCTTCAATACCAAACCAACACTCGTTGTGAATACTGTATTTCGAACTACATTTGTTATCCAAACTCTGGAGTACCTCACTTGATACTCGTTCTCATTTCTCAGCTCAAGCTTCCCTGTGCTACTGCGATTGAACACTCACATCCTGAGTCTGCCTCGCAAACACCAATCAACAAGCTGGTGTTCAGATGTCAACACCGCGGCTTTTGTCGATCGTTGTGGATCCAGGATCGAGCATATGGAATTACACGTGATGCCAGGGAGATCGCCGATCGAAATTCATCTGATGGCCCTGAGTAAACCAAAAACGACTCGCGAGTTGCCAGTTACTCTTGACCTCAAAGGTGTTGCAAGTTATGCGCCCGGTGAGGGATGCCAGGACACAAAGGAGGGAAGGGTTCAAGTTCCGTACCATATTTCTAGAAATTTCCCATGTTTCTCTCCACGATGGTGAACCAAGAAATACTTTTACGGCACTCGAGGGCCTTGAAGCTTGAAGGCCAGTTTCGGACGTTAGGTAAACGTGACGTCGGACCCTTCTTCTCTACGCTCATCTCGGCTTACCCGCTCCCTCTCTTCGCGACAATGTTTTCAGGACCCACTGGGTCCTGATGTTCGTTCAAAAGACCCCATCAAACCCAGTACCGAAAACGCGCTGATGGTGGTTACAACGGGCAATGAACACGCTGGAAAGCTCGTTCGTCGGATCCGCACGTTCTACCTGGGTGCAAAGGAGGAAGATTACCACTGGGTGGTCGGAGGGGTCATCTCGAAAGGGGAGTCAGGAAAAGAAAGCCTCACCGACGAGCTTCTGGAGCTGCACCCAGGTTTTCATCTCGTGAGGGTGAGGGAGTCGGCTCGTCAGCGAGCGGAAGGCAACAAGTACATGGATGATGTGAGGAAAGAGGCGAGGAAAGAATGGTCTCATCGAGTAGAGGTTCGCCCCTTCACAAAGGAGACCTGAGTTCTTGATGTATTTACTCTTTTTTTTGACCTAGCTACATGTCCCTGTCCTACGTACCGATGGCTGCATGAAATCTACGGTTGTGACCCTCTCGCATGACAAGTGTGACGGATGTGACGTACGCGCCCTAGCCAAATACAGGGCAACGCGCCGTGACGCGTTTTCAAACTCCGCGCCCCAAGCCCATAAATTCCCCCTCCCATTCCTCCCTCCCTTCCCCAACGCTTCTTACTCCCATACCACCATCATCCCTTTCATGCCTGCAAACCGCTCCCCCCCAAGTCGCTCCTCCCGTTCCACTGGTCCGATTCGCGCAACTGAGCGTCAATCTCGACGTTCCCCGGAACCTGAAAGGTCTCGAGAAGAACCTCGGCTTACAAGACGTCAGCGCGAACGTCAGCGCCAGTTGAAGGAAGCATTTGACAAGTGGTCGAGTGGCATCTTGGAGGGCTCTACACCGTAAGTTCACACCTTCGTTTCGTTTCGATCTCATGCTTACTATCTTACAGGGCGCAGGGAGCACTCCAGGCGTTCTACAACGTCGGAGCGTATTGGAACCGCTTTATTGATCCATTTACTGACGATATCGAGCTGGTGTTGCGGTTTGGCTTTACCGAGGAGCTCAAGGGGCCTCTGACTGACGATGACGACGACGATGTTGTTATGAATCCCGCTGTCGACGAGGACGACGAGATCGAGGACGAGGATGAGGACGAGGACGAGGAAACCGAGGAGGAGAGGAAGCAACGTCTTGCAACCCTCGACCTCTTTGCGAGGCCAGACGAATTGTACGCATATACCTCGTCTTTCCCCTCCTTACTCACTAATTATATGCGCTACTACAGGAAGGAATCCGAAAAAAAAACATATCGGGAATGGTTTGCCATGTTCAAGACTACCTTCCCCACGCAGTACAAGCAGCTCTTAAACTCATACAAGTATGAGGCATCCGCCACCCTCAAAGCCCTGTACAGATCAGTGCGTATTCTTTGACCGACCCCTACTTCTCTCGCTGACTGCACTATAGATCAACTCAGGTTTCAATGCATCAAGGCGTAACGACACCTCTAATTTGAAGAAAGCGATCCTCAGCTACCTTCCTCTCAATCCTCAGCAGACAGCTATCAAGGACGATGCCCTCGACCCTTTCATCTCCGCCACCGCCAAGAGCAACCGTGGTCTCAACCACCCAATGATCATCCCAATGCTTGCCCCCATCGAGCGTGTCATGAAAATGTATGACAAGCCCGCCGATGACCCTGTTCGAGCCAAGTAAGTAGTCCTTTATTCATTGCAAAGCCTACTGACCATTCGTCGTAGACTGATCGAGGACGGCAAATCCAAGAAGATCGAGCTCAATCCTCATCTACTCCCCGGTTTCCTCTACGATTTCTCAAGATTGAAGATGGACAAGGAAAAGGATGGACGGGCAGGTGTATTCCGGGGATATCTGATAGTACGGGTGAGTCGTCGTTTCTTTTCCATATAGTGGCTTTCATAACTTTTCCTACTAGGCCTGCCGCGGTTTACTTACGTCGCCTAGCTCTGCGCTGGGCGATGGAGAAAAGAAGGCAACCCGCGCCGGCGTCGCAAAAAGGCTGGGAATCACCGAGATTACAGACCGCTATCTGGCATACGTCGTCACTCAGGCAAGTTATCCTACTTTCTGCTCGCTCTTCTAGGATGCTCATGAGTTGGTAGATCTGGTTCGCTCTATCTGACGTTGAGCAATGGGGCCCCGTAGCCGGCTCGTTTGAGCTGAAGACGTTCTATTACACGGTGATCAAGACTATTGCGAAACTCCATCCTAGGCGTCGGGAGCTCGCATTCGAATTCCTCAACAAGTAAGTCGTATTTTCTACCTGGTCGTCGTGCATCTCTCACGAGTCCTATTAGTGAGATATTTGGAAGGGATGCGAAGGCGAAGCTTGTCCCCGACAATAGCCCACTGGGGATGATGTTTGCATCGTGGGAAGACGAAGATGAGGAGGACATCGATGCTGAAGAGGCCGCCGCCGCCGCCTCCAGCGACGATCATTCTCCTCCTCCCGGCAGCGATGGCTCTGGTGGCTCTGGTGATGGCTTCGATGGCTCTGGGGGCTCTGGTGATGGGGGCTCTGGTGATGGGGACTCTGGTGATGGCTCCGGGGGCTCTGGTAACGCTGCGTAGTAAAATGTTTTGACGAATGCTTGCTTGCTCACCCGTGTAAACTATGCTTGATGTACAATCAATTGCTTTCTGCTCTACTCGTTGTCCCCTTACCTGAGACGGCTAATTGGCGATTGGCGTGGCATATCCAGCAACATGTTGGGTTACCCAAAATACTTGAGTACTGGTTGCCCAACCCGCTATGCGTTGAGACCGCCGCTTCCAGCTAATCTCTCTAGATTCCGGTAAAAGCCTCATTACTCATTGAAAGGTACGCTACCCAATACATTCTACGAAAGGTCTTCACACTTACGCAACACGTCGACAGCTCCCCGATCTTATACATTCTACGTAATCGCTCTCCTCCTCAGCAATGCCCGCCAACCTCGTCTATCCGGTACTCATCCTGGACCGAGTCGCCCTTCCTGCTACCTCTTACTCTCGCTGGTATTCGTAACATTCTCTGATGCTCGCTGTGACCCCCGGTATCCGGCACTCCCCCCGAAACTGGTTAAAACCCCCCAGAACAGGTTAAAACCCCCGAAACCTGGTACACTGTGCGCAACCTGCAAGAGCTTTCGCTATCCGGTATCATTCTCATAACTCATTGGAACCCCCGCTATCCATCACTCTCCCTCAAAACTCGTTAAAACGCCCCGAAATCCAGTACACTCTTCACAACTCGGGACAGTCTTCGCTCTCCGCTATCACCTCTGAAACTTGTCAAAGGTACGCAAATGCGTAGATTTTTACTACTATCGTACTCACGGATTCTCACTATTTTTTTGTATTTCAGGAAGGTTTTGATACGTTTATATATGCCAACCCTGTTCTTAACTAGGTACAGCGGGTTTTGGTTTACCTAACGGGTATTGGGGATACTATTGACGATATAAACATACGGGTATTTTGCTGATGATCATGACATGGAAGGAGGTACAGACGCGTACTCGTATTTGGAGCGGCCCCGATACTAAGTATGTACTACTTGTACACAAAGCTTAGGGTATCCGTACATATTGTGATGAAGATACCGTTAGACGAGTTCGGGCAGCTCTCGATGAAATGAGAGGAGCAAGGAAGCATAGACGTGAAGTCATATATTGATAGGAGATGAGGTGATCAGAAAAAGACCTGAGGAAAGTGCGCCCCTCTGAAAGCCGATTGACCAGAGTCAGGCTCTTGAGAAGAATCAGACTCATAGTCCTCTGCAGAATCCGTCGACGAAACGTCCTCCCACTGGTAATCCAGATCGTCCTCATCGGATTCGCCCGCATCCGCACCACCCGCACTTCGAAAGATCTTTGAAAGTGGAGATACCGAACGAGAGGATTCATTCGAACTTCCTGCGGCATTCAATAACTCAAGATTATTCCAATCCCATCGACTGTCGATATAACCAAGGTCGTTCTTGTAGACGATTCGTCCGTCGCGAGTCATGCCAATGTCAATCAGTCCTGGGTATCGAACTCCACCGTCCATGTCTCCCGGAGGAATGACGGTCGGGAGATTGACAAAGGCTCTGGTACTGTGGAGAAGCGCTCCATCGAACAGCCGTGGGGGACACTTCAAGGCGGGGAAATTCTTCGTTGTGATATTGGCATCGACTTTCTCGAGGTAGTCAATGAAATCGCCAGTGAGGGAGCACCACACGTCGATGTATTCCAAAGTTTTGTGGGTGAAGACGCCGGCCTCATTGAAGATGAGGCAAAGCGGATAGTTGTCAATCACAAGGTGTCGTAATCGCGGAGTGTCCTCAAGAATACCTGCTAATCCAGCGTCGATTACGCTTGCCTTGAAGCCAACGAGGCAGAGATAGACCAGTCGCTCCTTGTGAGAGTTAATGAGGTCTTTACAGAGATGTTTCATAGGGACAATGGTGCGGTTATGGGTCCATTGACTGACCGAGATAGTCAGGTGTTCAAGACGTGGCATTACAAAGCTCGAAGCAACTGCTCTCATCAACGGGGCGGTGTGCGAATATGACCAATCCTCGGTGGTGTTATCCTGATACAGGTTGCACCGAAAGCATTTCAGGTTGGGTAGTTCCGCGGTTCTGATTGCAAACAGGTAGGAAGATGAGGAAAGTGAAATTTCAAGGACTTCGAGGACGATTAATGCGCTTGTGGCGTGACCGAAAAGCAAATGAACTGCCTCCTGACCCAGGCGAAGTTCTTGCAATGACGATGGGTAGGGAAAGAGAGAGTTGGGTAAGATTGATGTACAATCCTTGTCGCAGAGGTTCCCCTCGAAAAAGAAGTGGAGTGGGTGGTCGTCTTTGTCGACTGCAGTGGGGAAACAGGAAAGGTTGGAGATGTTTGGACAGAGGAAACAGATATAATGAATGAGACTGTAGAGGGCAATGGACGTCCCAGATTCCAGAAAGACGCAGTCTTCATCCTCCCCAAGGTCGGGTGTGAGAATTTCGATGACGAGGTTCTTCACTAGACCACGGCGATCCTTGTTGGATCTTTCCAAGCATTCGAGAAATTTTGATAGTTGCCAGAGACTCCAGAGGTATACTTCCTCATAGATGACATCCATGGCGGCGTGATACCATCCCTTACAAACCAACGAAAGAGAGTTCTGCCCCTTGAGTGCCTGCCTGTACCTCACAGGCGCGGCGACAAACTTTTGAGTTATGAACACAGGTGGAATGACTGTGTATCGAAAGATGTCTCGGAGAACTTCTGGAGGTAGATGGCGATATTGGATACTCGAGTGAATGGAGGTGTTGGTGCTTTCCTCGGTGGAGTCACTGAACTAGATGATTGGGCATCGCCATCAGTGATGTGAAAATAACGAGACATCTGAGTCTCTCACCACGGCGCCTTCCTCGTCAGAGACAGCTCCAGAGACCGCATCACTAGCATTATTGGTAGCCTTGCCAGATTCATTGCAAACCAAGTCTGCCGGCTGTTCCCCGAGAGTTGATGGGGGGTGAAGGCCTTGTGACGAGCTTCAGGTTCTGCATCTTTCCAGTGAAATTTACAGATGAGTAACCTACCTTCCAGAATCACATGAACCAATTCGTTCCTCGGGCTCGCAAATAGAATCTCTTCAGCCTTGGTGTGTACGGGCCATCTGCGACAACATGTTCTCTAGATTCTCTAGATCGCTCACGTCGCCCGCAATCATCGCATTTGATCTATTTTGAATGGGTTCATTTGGCTGAGCAAAATCAGAACCAAGTCATCATAAGAGGAGAAGAATAAGTACCAAATAAGCACGGAAGTGCTGTGGGTTCGATGCGTCCAAAAGCCCATCGTGTCCTCTGACATGTTCAATCTTGGAGAGTACATCAAAAAGGGTATCGTCCCGATTCACATTCCGAACAGTGTACACTTCTTTCTCTTGGAGTGAGCATATCTTGAGAGTGAGAGGGAAATTGAGGAGTGACTCGTTGGACATGGAGGAAGGCCCCACCGTGTGGTTGTGGACCGTGGGTGTGCAGAAACAAAGCGCTAGGGCCGTCTTCAGTGTTCACTCGGCAATGGCCGCGCTTTGCGCGTGGTACCAGCGATTATCCCTTCTAACCGGCGCCCATACTCCGCGAGCCTTTCTTGACCCTACACTCATGTCCAACGTACCACCTGCCAGTTATTCCGTCAATCTGAGGGTATTCTGGATAAATAAGCACATCAGTATCCTTGCATGAGGAGGTCGCCATAAAGATACCCTTTCCGAGGTCCTCTCAAAGCTAGAACTAGGAGACTGCACCTATCGGAATACGACCTTCACAGCCAATGATCTTCATCTCTTTCGCACATTTTTGCTACATTTTCTGCTCTCTGAACTGTATCCCATTGCCGACTTTGGATAGCTAAATGGAATTATCTCGATCGCGGCAAATGAGGAGATTGTGAGTACCGTGGAAGATCATTTGGGAGATTTGGAAATGAGTTGTCGTGAATGGCCTCAATCTGCCAAAGTTGTGAAAATATTTTGTCCACCTCTAGATTATGAGACACTGCATGTCATTCTGGAAGGTAGCTTGCCTATAGTATGACTTCGGAAATGTGACTGAATTCCTTCAGGCGGCGTCCCCACTATCATGTACTATCCGACTGGGACAAGTACAGGTTTCGAGCTAGATAACGAAGGCCTCATAGTTGATGGCAGCATTCAGGTCAACAACGAGAGTTCAAAATAGGTGTCATTGAAAGTTTATCATGTAAGAAGACTAGAAAAACCGAAGTGGGAAAGAGGTCCATGAGGTAGTAAGCACGAAGAAGTATGAAAGGTTCGGATGTTGTTTGTCTCGGTCAGAGCTGTTAATCCGACCTATACCCATCTGCCCTCCAGAAGACCCTGCCACGTTGCTCGATCCTAACCCCGTCAACCTCGTGCTGCACCAGGCGACGGGCATCACAGTCCTTCGATCCACTGTACTTCTCCGGGGATATGGCAGCGGGAAGATCCACAAAGACCTCTGTATCAAGAAGACGCTTCTCGAAGAACCTGAAGCTCTTAAGGCTCGCACAGCGTCTGAAAACCGCGTCAATCGTAACCTGTATCCGACCATCGGGATCCCAATCCATCCGGGCCACTGTCGAGACGTCTTTGATGCCTGCATCGAACCAAATATCGATCGATCTGAGTCCTGAGTGTGAGATGAAGGAGAGTTGCACTGATGGACGGTTGCAACTCAGGACGAGGTGCTGAAGATTCAGACATGCACCTACGAGCCTCTTGAAGAAATCGGGTGTCGGGGAGTCAGGTGACGTTGAGCTGCGGCGCCACCATGTACCGGGTTCTTCCAGAAACGCAAGGTATTTCAGCGGCGTGAGCAGCTTGAAGGAAGTGATGGGTAGCCGACACTGAAGGTAAAGTGACATCCACTCGAGGGAGGGCACTTGGGCAGGCATACTACAACACTCATCGTTGAATATATCCTCCACACAGGCATTGTTCCGATCCCACAGCCGAAGCCAGGTCAACACTGGCCAGACAACATCTGACCGAGCCCGCTCGAAGCTAGATGAGTGTTCGTGCGCCCTGATTGACCTATTATCGAGAGTAAATTACTCCAAAGTGTTGGCAAAACCGTCGAATGTGCTTATGCGCCATTTCAGGAGAGCGTAGAAGCTGATTTTGAGAGACCTGATCCGGGGATGGTTTAACGGATGGGGGAACAGATAGCGGGGAGTGGCGTGTAGTAGACTGGGCGTGTGTTCGTCTGGTACCAACGCAAAATTCGAGATGTTCGGACAGAGGTCGAGCAGACGTTGTAGAGCATCGACTTTGAGTCTGTAACCCAAGCCTTCCTCCATCGACCGTTCCTTCCAACCAGCGAGGACGAGGGTTTTCGTCGATCTTCCGAGGGCCACGGACGATTTGTCAGAGAAAGTCATCGAATCGAGAAATAAACAAGCACATCTACGATCCGGGAGCAGCATGTCCTCGTAAACCAAGTCCATGCCAGCTCTATACCACGACCTTGAGACAGCGAGAAGGCGAAATTTGGCCAAGAGGACTTTTGTGTTTTCCTTCCATCCATGAGAGTAAAGAGAGGAGAGTAGTGCTCCCTTAGGAATTGATGTCTGCAATATCTCGCGCAGAAGCTCCAGAGGAAGTTTTTCAATATTCATCGGCTCGTTGTCCTTATCGTCCTGCAGTACCTGGTTATTAGAGCAGTACATACTTAGAGACACATCTATGAAGATTCAAGTACTACTCACCAGCTGATTCTCTTCGTCTTCGCCCAGTACAAGCATCCTTGAATTCATTTCGCCTGAATTCCAGGGCTCTTCGGTCAAATCGATTAGTACCGGCTCTGTTCTGCCATCGGTTACTGTACTTGAGGGAGGTATCATTGGGGTTGAACTGGATAGGTCCAAAATGGGTGACTTCGGGTGACTAATTTACCGCAAAAGCTGGCGTCGGCAATGAATCGGATGAGGGCTTGTGGGTCCCACTGGCAAAAAACGCGAACTGTCACACATGGTCACATCATAACTGACCACGCGAGCATCTTCGCACGTGTCTACGCGGGACCGGTGACTGGTGACCCTTGTCTCTTGTCTCTGAACTTCTCCTGGAAGGAGGGGCCTAACCTGTTCGACTTGTTGAAGAGCATACGGATGTGAGTTTCTCTACTTTTGTGATGCAATCGTTCATTATTGATTGTTACCTTTTCCGTTGTCGTGTAGAGTGCCTGAAAAGCACTCATGAAGAGAAATCTTGGACCTCAGCATGCCCCGACACTACCGCCAGAGATTCTGGACCTCATCTTTTCTTATTTGCTCGTGCCGTTGCGTCGAAGCACCAGATCGACTTTGTATGTTCCCGAATTCAGCCGTTGGGCCCGGCAACAAGATCTATGGACAAAGGCCCGCTTCTCGTGGGTTTGTCGAGGATGGTACAATGTTGCTACTCCTCTGATCTACAGGGACGTCTTTCTGTGGAACTTTACGCAGGCATTGGCTTTCATCGAGGCTGTGGAGAGTCTCTCAGAGAAGAACCTAGGGTCGCTCGTAACCTCCCTTTCCATTGAATGCCTCATCCCTCCCTTGAATCAGTGGAGAATCTCCGCCAAGGTTGTCTCCATCCTTCATCGTATCTGCAGCAAATGCCCCAACCTAGTTTCCTTATCTTTTGATCCAGCTCTGGATCACGCTAGAGACAACAACTCGTTGCGCGCCTTCTTTGAGCCTCCGTCACCCCTACACATTCCAACATGTCTCTTTTCTGAGAACGTTCTGATGCGAGAACTTTCCTTGGGACCAAACACGCTCCAGTACCTTACAGCAGACCTCACAGAAGGTATCTACAATACAATAGAGACACTCTCAGTCACTCTCCTGTCCCCCGACCCCATTTCCTGCATGGTTTGGCCACGTCTGAAACGATTCACCTGCACACTAGGATCACTCCAATGCTGCCATAGCTGCGTCAGCCACAGGGATGGTCCATGCATCTCTTCTGAGATCATCAGGACCTTAACAGACTCGTGGTCGATGCCGAGCCTCCAGGAGGTGCAATTCTTGTCGCTCTACAAAACCACCCTGGCCACATGCACTCCTTTTCTCAACAAATACAATTCTCAGCTCGTCTCCGTCAGTACGTCTTTCGATCCTTCGAACAAGGATTCAGTGGGGATCGCTGGGCTGTTGGTGTCGACACCCCAACTAAGGCATCTGGTACTGGATAGTCGAGCCGTTAAGACGGATGTTTTTGCGTCTGCCCAACACTCACAACTACGGTACCTCGATATTTGGGGGGGATGGCAGCCGCCGATAGCACGGTGGACAGATCGTGGTGTGCCCGGGTTGTTTGTCACGTTATTCATAACCCAACGTTGGAGATTTCCTTCGTTGGAACGCGTCCGGTTGTTTGATTTGGCATTGGAGCATGTCTATCGCGGTGCGCTCGTAGCGGAGACGAACCCGCGAATGGTCGCTTTGGAGGTCACATATCGAGATAACCGCTTTCATATTGATGATCTTCTGGATCAAGACGGGGGTTTCTCGTTCTCTGTCCCCTTTTCCCATCCCCACCCGATCTATGACGGCAACGGTGATGAGGAGTCCGATGCAGACTACTCTTCGAGTGAGTCGGGATTGTCGAACTCTGATTCCTCGGCAGTAAATGACACAGGCGACGACAAATGGGACCGTGAAAGCAAAAGCTCGGGGACAGACTCTTTGTACGAAGCGATTACCGGGAACAGATGATCCCAGTGCACAGTTCAAAGCATGCAAAGGGCACCTGGTGCAACATATGGAGCGGCGCTAGCGCGAGCTTGAGAAGCCATTTTGAGCCCGAGACGGTACAAGTCCAAGCTAGTCACTGTCAGAATTTGGTTATTTTGATTCGATCGGTACATATCAATATCAAAATTGGGACATCGTGTCAAAGCTTGACATGACAAATCGTGTCGAACCGACAAAGTAATTATATGAGAAACTAGAACACATGAAACCTAGCTAATCAAACCTAAAATCGAGGAAATACCCGGCGTTTTCACTGGGGTTGAATGTTGAACCTCCAGCATTGACCGCCGCTTGTCCTTTCCAAACTCCGGAACTTGCACATCATGTTCTCAGGCTGTCGAGGCTTACGACAAATACATACTTATCATACCTCGCTTCGGCTCAGTCACGGTGTTGACTCTCTGAGCTGTTCACTTGGAGGCCAGTGGCTTGATTTCAGCCACAACCTTGCTGCACCCATGATTGCCCTCCTCCGAAATTCAATGATGTGTAGTAGAGTGGCGCGACCCTCATGACCTCGCAAGAACGCGGTCTCAGACCACCACAATGTTGTTCTCCACTGCACTCGCAGGCGCTTTTGCCACCGCCGCCCTTGCCAACCCGGTGAAACGTGTAGCTGACCAGCTGACGGTCAAGGTCACTGGCCCTTCCTCTGGAGTTGTCAAGTCTATCGACGAACTCAAATTGACGGCCGAAGTCACCAACAACGGCGCAGAAGCAGTCAAAGTCCTCAAATACGGAACCATTCTCGATGTGTTGCCAACTCGCTCGTTCACTGTCACCCAGAATGGAACTAACATTCCATTCGTTGGCGCCAAGGTGAGTGGGCACTACAGATTCAATCATCTCTCCGCCTCATGCTCAGTATACGGTATCATGTTGTATAGCTTTCGGTTGCTCTGAACAACGACGACGCCTACACCACTATTGAAAGCGGCAAAACGGTCACGATTATGCACGAAGGTTGATAACTTTGCAACCTACCGGGTCCGAGGACTAACAGACTCTAATAGTCTCCTCCCTTTTCGACTTTGCAACTGCCGGACCGGGTACTTTCTCCTTCATGCCCATACCTAACTTCCAAGTGGCTGGCGACCAAAAAGCCTCACATCCCGCTCTGATGGCCGAACTCTCTTCATCTTCCAATGTCATTGAGATCGAAGTCAAGAATGTAGCAAAGAGGAAGGTCAAGCGTGCAAACACCTTCTGCCTTGACTCTCAGAAGAGGAGGTTCATCGAGGCCAGGTATGTCCCATGGGTCACGACTCTGCTAACGGGAACCATCAACGAACCGATTCATTCTACAGTTTCACCGAGGGCAAAGAACTCGCCAGCATCACTTCGCAGTACATCAGATTGGCCGGTGCAAATGACCAACTATTCACCAGTTACTTTGGGAGTAACGATCACAGTAAAATTGCCGGCGTCTACGACAATGTTGCGGGCGACAGCGGCAATAGGCTGTAAGCCTTCGCATTGTACTGCTCCCTTCGGGTGACTGATCGTCTTCACCTTGAAACCCGCTAGTCTGACCTGCGTGGACCTGTTGAATGCTTGCCGCCCTAGTGTAATTGCCTACACTATCATCGCAACCGGTCAGGTATGTGCTCAGACATGGGGGCATCCGTCTTCTGGGTTATGAGTGTTCATGATCTCAACAGATTGTCTACTGTGACATCTTCTTCAACGAGGTTCCTCAAAGCCAGCTCTGCGGCGGCACCACTCCTGCTGCTCGTAACGTCCGTGGCGGCACCACACTCCACGAGGTGGGTGTCCTAAAGCGCCGAACGCTAAGACGTTGGACACAGAGATAACGGTGGCGGAAGTCGTCTAGCAGAGACGACGATGGAGAGCAGAGACAGCGAGCAGAGATAGCGAGCAAAGAGCAAGACAGATAAAGGAGCTGGTCCCAATGACAAGTTAGATATATTGAAGGTAAAGAGAAACGAAGTTATCTACTCACCTGGTCCCAATGACAAGAGGTCAAGATGAGGGACCAGGTGTAAACTGCCTAGCTTATATACTGGAATATGAGTCGCGCGAGAATAAAGAAAGATAATAGGGAACAAGGAAAGAACAATAGTAGTCCAGGTATGGAATAAGAACAAGTCCAGAACGAGTAACTGTTGTATATAAAAGAACAAAGAGAACAAGGGAAACAATGGATAGGATGGGTTGTGAAGACAATGTGAAAGAACAAGGATGAGGAAAGAAATGATAGGAATGATGAAGAGAGGGGAACCGGGTATCTGGTAGGCGTCAAAGTAACAAATGGGTGTCAAAGTGACAAACAGGCGCTGAAAGGGGGATGGGCGCTAAGAAAGGAAAAGATAGGGGAAAAGCGGCACTTCATGACATTACCCCCCTTCTAGGATTCATCGTCCTCGATGACTAGGCCCCTTCCCGGTAAGCTGGTCCTGCTGCGGCGGGGAACTTCTTGTGGAACCGCTTAACTATCTGAGGGGCGTTCTTCAGGTTCTGTGCGGGCTCCCAGGTGTTCTCTGACTCCGAATATCCTTTCCACTTCACCCGGTATTCCAGCCGTCTCCACCTGTACTGGCTGTCCACGACATCCTCCACCTCATACTCTGGCTCGTCCTCATCCTCCAACTCTATAGGTCCTGGGGGCTCTGGCAGCATTCCGTTTACTAGGTTACCCTTAAAAGGGTAGAGTTTGTCGACGTGGAAAATGGGGTGGTGCCGTTCCAGTTCTTCTGGTAGGTCCAGTCGGTAGTCCAGGTCCCCAACCTTCTCCAAGATCTCGAACGGGCCCAGACTCTGATCTCCCAGCTTCTCGCTTGACCGCTTCAGCCTAAAGTCTGACCTGTCTAGCCACACGAAATCCCCCACACCGAACTGATGAGCCTTCCTTTTCCCCCGTTCGAAGCCCTCCTTCATATGCCGTTTTGTCATGTGTAACGCTGCGCCTGCATCACGCCTGACCTCCCTCAGGATATCAATGCGGTTCTCCACCTCGGGAATGCCTGACCTCCTTCCTACCGGGATGTTGAAAAGGGGGAGGTAACCGTACAGGAGCTCGAACGGAGAGAGGCGGTGAGCAGAGTGAGTGCGGGAGTTTAAAACGAACTCAGCGAGGGGTAGATGTTCCGACCAATCGTCTTGTCGATAGTTTGTGTACAGTCTCAGGTACTTTTCGACTTCCTGGTTGGCTCTTTCAGTCTGTCCGTTGGCCTGGGGGTGGTATCCCGAGGTGAAGCTGCCTTTGATCCCCAGTCGTCCTAGAAGAGCCCTCATGAGTTTGGCGTTGAACTGTGGTCCCCGGTCCGAGATGAAACGCATTGGTAGGCCATGCAAACGGAAGATTTCTCGGTAATAGATGTCGGCGACTCCATCGGCGTTGATATTACTGGTGCAGGGGATGGCATGTACTTGCTTGGTGAAGAAGTCGGTGCAGACGAGGATTGCGTCGTATCCATGAGAGGTCGGTAGCTGGGTGATAAGGTCAACTCCTACTTCCTCCCAAGGTCCTTGTGGCACGTCGAGAGGCTGAATTACAGAGCGGGGGTGACGGTGAAGCTTTTTCCGGGCGCAGGTGTCGCATCCTTCCACGTACTTCTCTACAAAGGACCGCATGGTGGGCCACCAGAAGTGCGTGTCAACCAGGTCTAACGTTCCGTGAAGCCCGGGATGTCCTGCTGTAGGGCTGTCATGACACTGGCGCACTACCTCTTTGCGCAATTCGTCGCCTGGGGGGACGTAGACTCTGCCCAGATGGTATACCAACCCATTATCCTCCTCCCATTCCAGCAGCCCATTGACCAGACGGGACGGCCCCTGCGATTTCAGGTCGCATAGTCCCTCCAATACTTCTGCCTCTCGTTCCGAAGCCTTTCTAATCTGTTCCTCTAAGGGACTCACCAGGCCTGTCGCTGCGATCTTCAGGAATACCTCAGGCCCCAGGACGATCTGCTGTTGATTGTCATTGCTATCTGGGACTTGGTGAGCACCCATTCGGGAGAGAGGGTCGGCAAGAGTGTTAGCTTTGCCTGGTCGGTGGCCTAGAAGGAAGTGAAAGCGGGACAGATACAGGGCCCATCGGGCCTGTGTCGTTGGCTGAGATTCTGGGCAGTCCTCCAAAACTCTAAGTTGGAGCGATCGGTGAGAATTTCAAATGGAGAGGGGAGGCCTTCGAGGAAATACCGCCAGTCTTTCAATGCGTCTATGATAGCCAGCATCTCCCTATCGTAGATCTCGTAGTTTCTTTTGGCGGGCTGCATAGAGGCGGAACGGAAGGCGATGGGTTGCCAGAGTCCATCTTCCAGTTTCTGTGACAGGACCCCCCCAGTGGCATATCCAGAGGCGTCTACTTCGATTTGGGTGGGTCGGTCTGGGTGCCAGAGCGTGAGGATGGGTGCAGAGGTGAATGCAGTGCGGAGTTGCTCGAAGGCGTCTTGTTGCTGAGTCCCCCAGTTGAAGCCGATATGTTTACGGGTCAGGTCGTTGAGGGGTCGTGCAATCTTGGCAAAGTCTCGGATAAAACGACGGTAGAAGTTCGCAAATCCTAAAAATCCTCGAACATCCCGGAGGTTGCGGGGTGTAGGCCAGTCTCGAACCGCCTTAACCTTGTCTCCATCCATTCGTACCTGTCCTTCGCTAATAATAAGTCCCAAATACTCGATCTCAGTCTGTTCGAACTGGCATTTCTCGGGGCGAAGGTATAAGTCGTGTTTCTGGAGCCGAGCGAGAACCTCCTTGACTAGAACTCGGTGTTCCTCCAAGGTGCTGGTGAAGATGAGGATGTCGTCCAGGTATACTGCAACTTTCCCTAAGGCGATCAAGTCGGCAAAGATGGAGTTCATGAGTGATTGGAACGTGGCAGGGGAGTTCGTGAGACCGAAAAACATAACCTTGGGCTCGAACAACCCTCGATTCGTCGCAAAAGCGGCCTTCCATTCATCCCCCTCCTTAATCCAAACATTGTTGTAGCCCCAACGAACATCGAACTTGGTGAAGTATTTGGCTCCTTGTAAACGGTTGACTATATCGGTGACGAGAGGTAGAGGGTAACGGTTCTTGATCGTGTATTCGTTGAGCTTTCGGTAGTCCTGAACGAAGCGTAGTTTGCCGTCCTTCTTTTTGACAAAGAAGACCGGGGAAGCAAGAGGGGATTTGGAGGGACGGATGTAAGCTTTACGTTGGTTATCTTCGAGGAACTTGTTGAGCTCTTCCTGTTCATTGATTGAGAGTGGGTAAACCTTGGTTTTCATTGTCTGAGGGGCCCCTGGTACGAGTTCAATGGCGTGGTCCCAAGGCTTGTGAGCTGGCAGGCGTTCTGACTCTTGTTCCGAGAATACTTTCCTGGCCCCCCGATACTCTGGGGGAATGACTGTTTCGGCTTACTCCTACTGGCTTCTTCTGCGATCTGTTGTGAGTAGGTGTATCCGGCCGCGATCCACAAGTCGTCGTGGCAGTCTTCCAAGACACCCCTCTTCACTAGAGCTCTGCGTGTCATACGGTTTGCCCGGACGTGATAGAGAGGTGGACTAGCTTCGGGATCTGCGGGAGGTTCTTCAATGACGGAGGCATGGATGGATTCAATAACAGAGTCAGAAAGAGGTGGGTTACCCGTGCCTGCCCACCAGTCCTCATCCTCTACTTCCTCAATCGTCACTTTAGGCTTGGGCACTGAAACCCGTCCCTTTTCCCAGTCTACCTGTGGGTTGGTCTTCCGTAACCAAGGAAGCCCCAAGATAACGTTCTCTCCTCCTAGCTCCGTAACCAGAACGTCTGTCCAGGTTTCCATACCATCTACGGTAAGTCCAAGTCGAGCAAAGTGCGTGATACTTCCAGCCTGATTGAGGGTTCCGTCGATGTTGTGAACGCGGATAGGGTGTCGTAGAGGAGAGGTGCGAATTCGATGAGTCGAGACAAAGGATTTTCCAAGAAACAGGGCAGTTGCCCCGCTATCAATCATGGCCGCGGTTTCCATCTGATGCTGTCTCCCTTTCAACTTCACTTGCACGCAAAAATGGTGAGAAAAGGGTTCTATTTCGCGAGTAGTAGATATTGTACAGGAGTGAATTGAATCGTACGAGGAAGTAGCATAGACGGGAACCAGTGGGGGTGTCTTCGCAGCGGCGAAGGCGGACACCCGCTTTAAAAATCCTTCTGACCCATGAGTTGCTGGATCATCGCATTCTGCTGGTTGAGGGAATCCTGGAGGGCGGCGATACGGGCTACGGCGTCGGAACTGGGGGTATAGAAGGTGGAGGCTTGGGTAGACGGGACAGTGGAAGCAATGGTGGCAGTAGGAACAGGTGGAGAGGCGCCGATGTTGACTGTCTCCCCTGAGAACAGGGTGAAGGGGACTACCGAGTTGATCCTAGCAACCCTGGCGGGCCTAAGACCTAAGCCTGGCATGCGCCTGAGGAACTTGTCCTGGCATACGGACGTGCGATGTCCGAAGCGCTTGCAGTGATGGCACTGCTCCTGACCATGATTCCCCTGGGCCTTGGTGTGGTCTGTCGCACCACAGCCATAGCAACGGTTACGCATGGCCCTCATGAAGTCCTCGCGGGTCTTGCCGTTACCTCCGACGGGGTTGGTCTGGGTGGCATGAGTGGGGACAGTGGCACTGATGGTGGTGGTGTGGGTCTCGGTACGTCTCCGAGTGCTGAACCCCTCTGCTTCTAGGGCCCTCTCAGCTCTGCACGACCGATCCTCTAAATTGTCCAGGTCCTTTGGGTCTCCCTGGGCTAGGTCCATCGTTACGAGGAGTTTCTTTACCTCCGGATTGAGTCCACTTCGAAAGCGGATCATGAGGTCAGCATTGGAGAGGCCTGTCTTGGCCCCTGCGTCCCTGAACTCCTGGCAGTAGAGGGTGACAGCCTTGTTCCCTTGCTTCATCTGCTCTAGCTCCCTGATGGCATCCGCCTTCTCGTTGGCAGAGCCAAAGCGCACTTTGAACTGTTTTTCGAAGGTCTCCCACCTTCCTTCAAAAGGGAATGCAACACTTTCGTCGGTCATGGAGGTGATGATCTGTTTCAAGTAGTTGGCCGCCCAGCGGCCGGCTTTTCCCCCTTCGCAGAACGACAAAGCGGACTGGATGGTCCTCCTGTGGTCCAACTTCCCAACGTCTGCTGGAGGGACTCCTTGCCCTGCCTTAATCCTCAACGCCTTCTGTTCTGTTGCCCAGTTCCTAAACATGGGCAGGAACCTGGCCACATCATCCACATCGCCTTTGAAGGCGGCGGGCTTTGCAATGATTGCTCCTTCATCTTTGTTGGCTTTGAAGGCGTCTCTGATAGCATCCAGCTGGGCTTGCTGGGATTGTTGCTGATTGACGAGGCGGGTAAGAAGGGTTTC
>JANHQD010003153.1:0-14325 GCA_024721195.1 Marasmius sp. AFHP31
AAAAACGCGAACAATCATCGAGCACACCGATACCGGCAGACAACGCACAAAATCGACCCAACTGACTGACTCTGTTTCACATCGACACGGGTGTGTTGAGTAACGATAAGCTGGAGAGGTGTGATGCAACTCCAATTGACACTACCTCTGACGTCCGGTGAAGGACGAGCCCGCCAACTCCCCAGGACACTATCCATGCCAACCCTAAATGAGGCGCGAGTCGACGTCAAGCCAAACCTTCGCCCCCACGGATATCATTTCGGCGGGAGGAGAAAATCCCAGAAAAGGGCTAAGCGGATTTTTGGGTCGAGCGTGCTTCCAGAGAGTCGTTGTACATGCCTGACGGAAGGAGGGTGTCGGAGACACTAAATGACACCAGATCTTTCTCGGCTCCAAGGACGCTGGGGCAGGCACAAAGATGAAAAGGTGTGTGTGTGAGAGAAAGTGGGCCCGAGTCGAGTGCCAGTGTGTGGACGCAGGACGCAAAGATGGAAATATGCAAAAAGCGTCGACGATGCAGTAGGGGCGGGACAATGGAGAGTGAGCAAAGGTGAAGGAAGGGCGGTAAAAAAATCGGAGCTCACCACAGCGAGTCTGGAAGGTTCCATAAAACCTGACCATCATATGTGTCGCAATCTTCCCGAGGTTGAGGCTCACGCCTCTCTGGTTGAGCGGTGCTGGGTTTAGCGACCATGGTCGACTGCCGCAAACAATTGGAAAGTTTGCGTGGTTGCAAACTCTCAAGCCTGCTGGACCGTCTACATGGTTGTCGAGGTCGTGATATCGATGTAGAAAAGAAGAGACAGTTGTTCTGAAATGGCTGGCGAGATTTTTGGGCGAGCTACGCAATGAGGACATTCGAAGCTATCATATATCTGTACCAGAACTGCTGCATTGATGCAAGCCATTACATGTACAAATTCACGAACGACCTACAGGGGAAAGCACAGAAAGCAAGCGGGTGGGTGGTACGTGCTACCAAGTCCAAGGTGAGCAGGGGGGGGAATAAACGGAAGATGGTCTGAATTCTGGTCGATCACGTCGTTATTGATGTCGTGAGCTCGTATTCGTCGCCGTCACGGCGTTCGATGGAATGAGTGAGCAAGCAACATGCCATACTATTCTGTCTGCAGTCCCAGATCGTGAGCATCTTTGCATAGTCTCAATGAGAAGAAAACTCACTCTCTAGGCCTATTTAGCGCTTGTAAAGCCAATCCATCGATGCTATTGGTCGTGATTGTAGTACTCGGCACGGCGGTCATCGACACTTTTTGCAAGGGAAAATGTTCTTCACTGGCGGCTCTCTTTCTCCACATCCAAACCCAGCCAAAATCTCGAGCATCGACATCAACCCTTGCTTCCACAACATCTTCATACACCTGCTGACCACGGTCACAAACTGACTCTCGCCTACCGGTAAAGGCGTCTCGGGAGGGTTCCTGTCGTCTACAAGGTTCATCTCGTCCTCTCCAATTTTGTGACGTGCACCGGCAGTCTTATACATGCCAGAGTTTGGGAACTCGCGGCGGAAAAAGAAACATCGGATTGAGAGATTGCCCGTTGAGGGCGAATATGGATTACAAGGCCTTGATGATAAGTTGTTCTGGGGCAGCCGGCGGAAAGATATGAGACTGACGTTCCATGAGCCTGGCTGCAGATTGGGGGGATTCAGAGTGCGGTCGGATAGTTGGTCCGCTCGTCGGCACCTCCAATTTATTTGACGATTGTAGGGGCGGAGCGTATGAGATGGATCTTGAGGTAGTGGGAGGGTGATGAGTGCAGACCAACGGAAGGCATGAAAAGGAAAGATACCATACACCTCTAAAGTCACATCTGAACCAGTCTGTAGGGCCAATGGTCTTGAGGATAGCCATGGTGTTCGTTCGAGAGCATGTCCGAAATCAGGTGGTGAGATGTCGTTGAACGCGGGCGTCAGAGAAAGATTCGCGTTGCGTCTAACAAGCGCTCACATAACTTTGACCTCGGACCGTCATCATCAAACACCGCGGCCAAAGCCGATCCACGAAAACATCTCCAAGTCAACCAACCTGCAAAAATACTATTGACGTGCAAAGTGATTCTTGGGAGATTTTCGACCGCCCCGACTGGACTTTCCCCCCAACACCATCCACCTGGGGAAGATGTTTTCCATCCTAACTCTACACGACTCCTTATCGTTGGCACCCACCTTCCTCCGTCGAGACGTTTTCAGCCGTTACAGGTCGGAACCATCCACTGTATCCTAAAAAACATCATCCTTTCCTCTTTCCCTCTACGACGCGTCTCGCCCCCCGACGTTCACGCTGACGGTCTGAAGCACGAGCCAAGGTATGGACTCGATGAATTCGTTTACACTACTCTGAACAATGTGCTACCCTCAGAAGTCGACGCTGCTCACGATCCCTACTCTTACGACGACATTAATTTTGGCTACGACGGAGAAGATGAAGATGGCTATGGGGAGATAACGCACGAGAATTGCTGGACCGTCATATCAAGTTTCTCCGAGCAGAAGGGTCTTGTCCGTCAGCAGCTGGACTCCTTCAATTCAGGACGCGATGCAAGAGCTGGTGGACGAAAACCCCGATCTTATTCTGGACCAGGCAGAGCGGTTATATGAACAAAAGACGGATTCGGGCAGGAGATATGAAATCAAGATCTACCTCCCGAGGCCGATCGTCACAGAGGCAGATAGGTTGCTTCTACCGGTTTCCCCCCCAAGACAAGAGGCTTGGTTGAGGAATCTGACGTACTCCGCGCCGCTGTACATCGAAATGAAAAAGAGGGTGTCGAGTGGACATGAGGAAGACGTTGAAATGGTGTGGGAGACGGAGAACGATAGCAGGGCAGAGGGAACGAAAGTCTGGATAGGCAAGGTGTGTTATACTTCATGAATGTGCAGGATGTTCCCTTAACGGCGATTGCTCTGCCGTCCAGGTGCCTAACATCTTACGTTCCACCTTCTACATTCCTCGCGGCTTTCAAGGACATGGCCCAAAATTGTAGTGCAGTCGAGAAGGGTGGCAAGACCATCAGTCAGTTCCAGGTCAAAATATTCCACCGAAACCAAGAGCGTTCTGTAAGTTCACGACCTTCTTCTCCCCATGCTCAATTGCTTCATGAAGCATTTTCAGCTCGGAAACGTTATGAAAGCCACGATACCGTATATCAAAGTCGACATTCCGATCTGGGTCGTCTTCCGCGCCCTCAGAGTCATTTCTGACCGTGAAGTGGTTCTTGACTTGATTGGTCATCGTAGTACCGCAACAGGTCTATCCCGGAAACATCGTATACGTCACGCACAGGAGATTTTGCAGAAGGAGATGTTGCCCCAGGTTTCTCCGAGTCGAAGAAGGCGTATTTCTTCGGATACATGATCCATCGACTCCTTCTCGCGGCCCTGGAAAGACGTGAACTTGACGATCGAGACCATTTCGGAAAGAAGCGATTGGATCTCGCTGGTCCCTTGCTCGCAAATCTGTTCCGGATGTTGTTCAGGAAGCTGACGCAGGATGTGTACCGATACATGCAAAAGGTCATTCCTCTAGCACACGAGTTTCGCGTTATTACCTATGACTCACTCGTTTTTTCTCAGCGTGTGGAGACGCACAAGGAGCTCAATCTGGCGTTGGCGGTTAAGCACCAAACAGCTACGAACGGACTCAAATACTCTCTCGCCACCGGTAACTGGGGCGACCAGAAAAAGTCCATGTCGTCCAAGGACCCAAGGCCGGTGTATGTCAAGTGCTCAACCGATATACCTACGCATCGACGCTCTCGCATTTGCGTCGGTGTAACACCCCATTGGGTCGTGAAGGAAAGATCGCAAAGCCGCGTCAGCTCCATAACACTCATTGGGGGGTGGTGTGTCCCGCCGAAACGCCCGAAGGACAGGCTTGCGGTCTGGTGAAGAACCTCGCGTTCATGTCGTGTATCTCCGTCGGATCGTACTCTGCCCCCGTGATCGAGTTTTTGGAAGAGTGGGGGTTGGAGTCGTAGGAGGAGAACGCGCATTCGTCGACGCTGTGTACGAAGGGGTGTGAATGGGTGTTCATCGTGATCCGACGAATTTGGTGAAGACGATTAAGAAGTTGAGGAGGAAGGATGATCATGACATTAGTCCGGAGGTTTCTGTGGTGAGGGATATCTGGGAGAGGGAGTTGAGGTTGTATACGGATGCTGGGAGGGTTTGCAGGCCGTTGTTTATTGTTGAGAATCAGCAGCTGTTGCTTCAGAAGAAGCACGTACGGTGGATAGCGAACGGGCAAAACGATGAGGGGGCGGAGTGTAAGTGGGAGCAGCTGGTGAAGGGAGGAATTGTCGAGCTGTTGGATGCTGAGGAGGAGGAGACTGTTATGATTTCGATGACACCGGAGGATCTGGAGAACTCGCGGTTACAGTCGCAAGGGATTGATCCTCATGCTAATGATGGAGAGTTCGACCCGGCTGCTCGTTTGAAGGCGGGGATTAATGCTCATACTTGGACCCATTGCGAGATTCACCCGAGTATGATTCTTGGTATATGTGCCAGTATCATTCTTTTCCCGGATTACAATCAAGTAAGAAACTATTCTAACTGTCTGTTCGGTTTGTTGACTTGGTTTTCTAGTCTCCTCGCAACACTTACCAATCCGCTATGGGCAAGCAAGCGATGGGTATCTTCCTCACCAACTTCCTCATTCGGATGGACATGTTGGCGGATATCCTCTACTATACTCAGAAGCCTCTTGCGACGACGCGTTCTATGGAAGACCTCAAATTCTAGAGTTACCCGCCGGTCAAAATGCTATCGTCGCCATTCTCTGTTTTAGTGGTTACAACTAGGAAGACTCCGTCATCATGAACCAAAGCTCTATCGACCGAGGTCTATTCCGAAGTATCTACTACCGAAGTTACATGGACCTCGAGAAGAAGAGCGGTGTTCAGCAGCTGGAGGAGTTCGAGAAGCCGTTGAGGGAGAACACGCTGCGCATGAAGCACGGAACGTACGACAAGCTCGAGGACGACGGGTTGATCGCTCCTGGTACGGGTGTTCGTGGCGAAGACATCATCATTGGGAAAACAGCTCCCATCCCGCCGGATAGTGAGGAGTTGGGCCAGCGAACGCGGACACATTCGAGGAGAGATGTATCGACGCCGCTTAAGAGCACGGAGAGTGGTATCGTTGATCAAGTTTTGATCACGACGAACTCTGAGGGACAGAAGTTCGTGAAGGTTCGGGTTCGTTCGACGCGTATTCCTCAGATTGGAGACAAGTTTGCTTCGAGGCACGGGCAGAAGGGTACGATTGGGATCACGCCGGATCTTATCATCAACCCTCACGCTATTCCTTCTCGTATGACGATTGGACACTTGGTCGAGTGTTTGTTATCAAAGGTGGTGACTTTGATTGGTAATGAGGGCGATGCGACGCCCTTCACTGACCTCACCGTCGAATCGGTGTCTATGTCCTTACGGCAAAAGGGTACCAATCTCGTGGGTTGGAGGTCATGTACCATGGACACACTGGGCAAAAGCTTCAGGCGCAAGTCTATCCAGGACCGACGTACTACCAGCGGTTGAAGCACATGGTGGATGACAAGATTCATTCTCGAGCCAGAAGTCCTGTGCAGATTCTCACGAGGCAGCCTGTGGAGGGTCGTAGTCGTGACGGTGGACTACGTTTCGGAGAGATGGAACGTGACTGTATGATTTTTCATGGTATTGCTGGGTTCTTGAAGGAGCGGTTGTTCGAAGCTAGTGATGCGTACCGGTTGCATGTGTGCGATATGTGGGTATTGTTCTTCATGTTCCTGGGACGGTCTGTCTGACATATGCCACTCTAGTTGCGGGCTGACTGCAATCGCGAACCTGTTACGTGACTCTCGCTTTACCTTTTATCATTTGCTTGCCCCCATGTACAGAAAAAACAAAACTTTGAGTGTCGTGCTTGCAAGAACAAGACCGCTGTTTCGCAGTTGTACATTCCTTAAGCCGCGAAGTTGCTATTCCAGGCAGGTTTATTCAACCGTCAATCCCCATGTATTGTCGCTCACAGGCCCGGCCTCTAGGAATTACAAAGCATGAACATTGCGGCTCGTTTGTATACTGTTTCCTCGGGACGGATACGGGACTAGATACATCTGTGCCTGCGTATCTAATTTTAGTGTCAAGTATGTCTAGAATATGGAAGTCAATCCCTGCCTGACCCTCAGGACAACATGCACGGATATCTCGTCTTGTTTCCGTTTGCTCGGTGCATAAGACTTGCGATATTTTCTTTGAGGACCAGGTAATGAGTGGCGTAGATTGCCGAGTCAGAAAGACTCGTGCAGCGTCTGACAAGTGCTACATCTCGAATTCGGACCGCTATCAACAGACAAAACGCGACAATTGTTGTTCACATTCCATCTCTCCTCTTATCCAGTGGCGAGCCAGATCTACGCACATACCGCTACTCAACAAATGAGAGGAGGTTGAGGAGTAATTATAGATATACCATTTTTAGTGGTCGTTAGTGGGAATCGAACTGCTGTTCGATCGACGTTCGACATCCTGAATGGTGGTAATGTCACCAAAAATCCACACTAAGAGGTTGGATCACATTAAGCCTTCTTCTTTGCCTCTTCTCCCCGCTCGCATTTGGCTGACCTGTAAACGTTGGACCTCGTAGACGACATTATTGCCGTAGCGGTTTTCATGAATGACTGCCCGGGTGACTCTTGACTAAGTGACTCCACCCTCCTCCTCACTATTTGCGCTTGCCACATCCACGCCGTCGGCGCGAAGATACATGATTGTGATATTCCACGAGCCTGACGGTCCCAGCGAACACTTTGGGAATGGGATGAGTGCGAAAATTCAAGGATGGGTTTGGCCGGTGACACTCAACAGCTCCAAATGATCGTCACCAAAGGAGAATCTGTCATTGAAGAACCCTGGATGTTGGACGTGGTCATAGAGTGGATATGGGTCCTTTCTGCTCTTCAACTGACCTGGTCGTCTCCCCTCGTAATCAGTAAATATGAACATGAGCTGCGGCTGTAAGGGTGGCGTGCAACGCGTAGATTGTATGAGATAGACTCCAAGTTGCGGAAGGGCAATGCGTGCAGGGTAGTGTTAGATCAAAGGAAACACGACACACCTTGAAACCCGGTATCTGAACCTCAGGCAAGGCCAACGGTTTTGGCAGCGCACGGTGCGCTCACTCGAGAGGTATCGCTCGGAGGCTATCAAAGCTGTATTGTAGGCTTTCGATACGCTCCGCCAGCTGAGCCTTCGTCCTTCTCTTTCGCTCGAGATGTTCAACGTTCCCCAACGCTGTGCCAATTTCCGTGAATTTGTTGGTGTATGGCGTCAAGGAATCTTGTCGATCGGTGCGACAGTCCAGTGTTCGCAAGTCTCTCACATCCTTTCCTCGGCATAAGGCTGACGAAAAAGATCTTTTGAGAGTACTTTAGGTACATAACGAGAGGTTCGGACTGATGGTAGGCCATGGCAGCGATCGCCGAGAACGTGGGAGTCAGAGAAACACTCAGTCGCGTCTGCACAAGCGCCCGTACAACTTTGAATTCGGACCATTATCAACAAACAGAGCGACCAAAGCCGATCCCCATTCCTTTCCCTCTCTCCCGATGCCATGAGAAGGATCTACATATTTTCAACCCATCGATCGATAAAAGCTGGCGTCGACGCGCAATTTGGGTGGACGGATGAGAGGCGGAGACCACGTGAGTGGACATGAATCGTGAGATTGCAGCGAGTCTTGGAGCTTGAAATGTCGGTAATAATAGCTCAACTCCGATATCGCCCACCTCCCATCTCTCGCCGCTCGCGTTGGCTGATCTCTGGAACCTCGTCGACGACACCATCTCCGCTCCTACACTGAATCCCATGAACGATTGTGTGGGCGATTCTTGATCAGCCCGACAAGTGACTAGTGACTAGTGACTCCGCCCCTCCTCCCAGTCCTCCTCACTATCTGCGCTCGCCACATCCACGCCGTCACAACGTGTTCACCAGCCCCCATCCACCTGTGCAAACTCGTTTCTTCCTTCCTCTTCCACCTTCCTCCCAGCCTTCCCCTCTTCCCCTCTTCCTCCCAACATTCTCTGTCTTCCATAATTGACATCCTTCCATCCGCCAAGCTGTGAAGGCTTTCGCAACCAAACATCCCCGAAAGTCCTTCCTGTTCGGCATCTTTGACGCCTTGGTCATGAGTACGAGCATACAAAACTACCAAAGCAGCTCGGGCCTGCAGAACAACAACAACGCTGCCGGCACCCAGAACATCAGCGTCGTAAATAGCTTCAACACAGCTGTTTCCCATCGTAAGTCGCTGATTCTTCGTTCCCTGTGAATGTGGAGATGACCTCAAACCTGTCACTACAGCATTCAAAACTCTTGTGGATGCAGTCGCGGGCGTCGGAGCTTCACACAACGCGGAGCAGCAGCATTCGCGGGGCGAATGCCTTCCTGAAACTCGCGAGGAAGTCATCAGAATCATATGGGAATGGATATTGGCCAAAGGAAAGGAGCTTCCAATATGCTGGCTCTCAGGAACTGCAGGTGTAGGGAAAACCGCCATCGCCATAACGATTGCCAAAAAGTGCGAACGAGAAGGCCGTCTGGTCTCTTCATTCTTCTTCTTCCGCTCCGACCCCAGACGAAACAACCCTTCGGCTCTTGTCCACATCATTGCACACGGTCTTGTCGTGAACAATCCGTCGTACCGAGTTTCAATCAACCAGAGGATTTCGAACGACCCGACGATACTGGACGCTCGAATAGAGGAGCAATTCCGGGAACTTGTCGTGAATCCGTGCAGACGCCAGACATCTCCATCCCAGAAAACTCCGAACCCATCTTCACGCCAGAAAAAGTCTGGGCGTGCACGGAAATCTGAGGGGAAGCGTTCGCTCGCGGAAAAAGAAGACCCTGACCGGCAGGGAAGCCCCAACCAACCAGGGATCCCCAACTTGGTCATTATAGACGGCCTAGACGAATGTGGTGACGAGCAGGCCCAAAAACGCATCCTCTCCATGATCCAGTCCGCGTTTCATGACTCTCCTCACTTCCCTTTACGCTTCTTGATTTGCAGTCGTCCGGAAGCATGGCTTCAGGAAGCATTCACCACCAATCATCTCTCCAGACTCTCAAAGTGTATCCTATTGAACGATGAGTTCAGACCTGCCAAGGATATCCTGAAGTACTACCGCCACCAGTTCCGAGAGATTGTCAGCAGTCCCAAGTACAATCAAGTCCAGTTCCCAGTTCCCTGGCCTAAGGAGGAGGACCTTGAAACGTTAGTCGACAAATCGTGCAGCCAATTCATCTACGCGGCAACTGTTTCCAGATTCATAGTGCATGATGATGAACACCCAATGGATCAACTTTGTCTCATTCTCGAAAGTGCTCCAAGTAGTCAACCAGGAGCCTCATCGCCCTACGAAGCACTCGACACATTGTACAACATCATTCTCACGGCTAATCGCAACCATGACAAAGTTCGCCCAATCCTTGCGGCCATTCTTGTCCTTACGTTGTCCAAGAAGCAGCTATATCTGGAACCAACCCCAGCATCTATCGAGTTGTTGCTGGGTCTGCCCTCAGGGCAAGTAGCTTTGAGACTGCGGGGAATGCACTCCGTGTTAAACATCCGTGGTCGGGATGATGTGATCAGTATACATCACACATCTTTCAGGGAATATCTGCTTGACCAGACTAGGTCATGTCATTTCCACATTGACATTGACTCCCAGAAGTATGTTCTCGTGCGACAGTGGCTCCAGAACCTGACAACCAGCAAAGTAAGGAAGTACAGGTATGAAGGCATCTATCCTCTATTCCACTCTCTCGCTAGTACTGAACCTGTTTTTGCATGCATTGACAGCTCCAGTCAACTCTATTCCCGCAGAAGCCTGGGCTTCTTTCTAGGATGGATCAGGCTATGCACATCGATTCCTCAACCATCTCGGGATCTATTGTATGATCTGTGGAATGTCGACCTTGCCTTCACGTCTATGAGAATTGAATACAATGACTGGGATGGTGAATTCAAGAAGCTGGTACGATGGGTGGAGAGCTATGTGAGTTTGGACTGATTGCTTTCCCCCTTTGTGCCTGCTTTTGTGCTTAGTGTATCTATGACTAGGACGGCCCCAGAATCTATGAAAATATGGACAAGCACAAAGTAGCGGAAACACAATTGAAGGTCAGCAAGAATGCACGTCTCAAACCTGACAGCCATCCATCTTGCGACAATGGCCAAAGTGAGGTCAAAGCTCACAACTGCAAGATGGCCGAGGAAGAGGAGGGTCTTGATCTAGTGGAGCGTCTTT
Source organism: Marasmius sp. AFHP31 (assembly GCA_024721195.1). Taxonomy (NCBI): domain Eukaryota; kingdom Fungi; phylum Basidiomycota; class Agaricomycetes; order Agaricales; family Marasmiaceae; genus Marasmius; species Marasmius sp. AFHP31. Next base: position 10,320 of record JANHQD010003153.1, read on the forward strand.
TCCACAAATTCAAGAACCGTCCCAGTTGTTTCCATCTTGTATGCCCACGGGGTGTTCCTCCACGAGAGGACGTCATACATTACATTGTCAGCAACACTGTTGGGTGTCCATTCACTGTTGCACAGGTTGAGTCGAAGCCCAGTGATGTCGACGATGTGCGCCTCACAGACTGCTGCTGTGATCTCTCTGGAGGGAGCAATTCGAGTGATCCAGGGCACCTTGCATACCAAGAAGCCTGTAGGCAGCTTGTCAAGGCTTATGTCTCATGTTTTGAGGAGCTTGCCCAGAGCAGTTTGAAAGACAGCAACACCATTGGTGACTTGGGGAATTGCTTTTCCAACATGGTGTTCTCATCACTACTCAAACATTGCCGTCTTGATCAGGAGCTGCTTTTGCTCTGCCAGACATTTTTTGGGCTCGTGAAAGGTTGTTTGAAAATGAAGATTGATTCTGGGTTTGGAAAGGAAGGAAGGAAGAATATACTTGGGTGGATCAAGGTGAGCATGATCTTTTTGGGTTCTGATCCCCCCTCATCCTTGTATCATACTACGATTGATTGTTTTTCTCTTTGACAGACCTTCCCAGATGAATTTGCTGAAGAAGGCAAAGCCTTGAAAGTGCAGGTTCGCACTTTGCCTTGGAAGCAGTGGGTAGAAAATGTGGGTGGTTCATGGGATGATTTAAATGATTTGAATGATTCATTCAGTGTCTTAAAGCGCTAGATGCTAAGGCTTTGGATACAGAGATGACAGGTATTTGTTCAAGTTGGCAGCTTCTGAGGAGGATTTTCGGGAAGAGTTGGAACAGGTGGAAGAAGAATCCCGCGTCTGGACTTGTCAAGTACGAGAACATATGCGCCAGTTTGGGCCGAAAGTTGTGGAAAGCTTCTCGAACTACTGGGTGGTCCCGCCACAACCGACTCAAGAATGGATAGATGAGAATCCATACTCGGAAGATCACCGGTCGGAGCATGCTAAGAGTCAAGATTACGAACTTCTGAAGATCAGAAAACACTTAGAAACTCCACTGTCTAATACTCTGCATATGCCGAAGTCGGCTAAGCAGAAATTTATATCGAAGTGTAGTCGATACGCTTTGTTTGATGATAGGCTGTATAAGTTAAATATGGAAGGCACGGGTCAACACAAGTTGATAGTTAGCAAAGAAAAACGCGTCTGGATGATTTCCGCGGCACATGATAAGTGCGGACACAAGGGCTTATATGCGACCATGGATCTAATAGACAAAAGATTCTGGTGGCCGGACATTGAGGCTGACGTGGACTGGTTCATCAAGTCGTGCAGAACTTGCCAAGAAAGGACGATGACCTTGCAGAAGTTGCCTCCTACGTTGACTTACACCCCGTCATTATTTCAGAAGATACATATAGATGTAATGAAGATGACGCCCGCAAGCAACGGGTGTCAGAACATTATACACGGACGATGCGCGCTTAGTAGTTGGCCTGAAGCGCGGGCAGTCAGAAAAGAGAATGCTCGGAGCATAGGAGAATGGCTATTTGAAGATATCATTTGTAGGTGGGGTTGTCCGGAAGAAATAGTTTCGGATAACGCCCCGCAGATGGTAAATGTGCTAGACTGGGTCGAGAAGAAATATGGGATCCGAGGCATAAAGATATCGCCATATAACTCCCAGGCAAATGGAAAGATTGAGCGTGCGCACCTGATATTGCGAGAGGCACTAGTTCGCGCCACTAACGACGACCTAAAGAAATGGTGGTGGTTTCTTAAGCCAGTCCTCTGGGCTGATCGAGTCACAGCTCGACGAGGCTTAGGATGTTCGCCGTATTTCTTGGTAACCGGGGCAGAACCGATCCTACCTTTGGATATAGTAGAGTCGACCTGGTTGGTAAAAACGCCTGAACGCATTCTTACTCATGGGGAGCTTCTCGGCTTTCGAGCTGTGGCTTTGGCTAAACACCGAACTCATGTGGAGGATATGATTACTAGGGTGGATGCCAATAAAAGGAAAGCTCTGCGGCAGTTCGAAAAACAACATCAGAATCGTCTAAGAAATTATAATTTCGCACCGGGAACGTTGGTTCAGGTGCGGAATTCCCCGATAGATATGAACTTGGATAGAAAGATGTACCCGAGATACCTAGGACCTCTGATAGTAATCAGATGAACCAAAGGGGGATCGTATATCTTGGCTCAAATGGATGGAACCGTGTTGAGAGGAAAAGTGGCGGCGTTCAGAGTGCTGCCACATGTCTCTAGATATAAACCGTTGGAACTTCCGGAGAACATTCAGGAACTTATCGATGTTCCGAAGGAACGATTAGAAGAGTTAGTCAACGATGAGAATGATGAGGATCACGACAAAGTGGACTTCGCGTTCCCAAACTTGCCTTCTCTGAAAGGGGATTTTGAAGAGCATGAGGATGATGAAGTACCAACGGAAGAAGTAGGAGAAGATGAAGTTGAGAATGATGGACCAAGAAGGTCTGTAAGAACGAACAATAAAAGAGAAATAAAAGATATGAATTTGTTTAGAGTAGGAATGCGTGCTGGAAAAGATATTTGGGCGCAAGTGTTGGACACTATTCAGTTAGTACCTAGGTTACTTTGAGCCACGGGAAGTATTTCCCGGGGATCGGGAAGCCTAGAGGAAGGCAGAGGCGCGGTATCTACAGGACAAAAGAGAATGATTATTAAGGGGATCTTCCGAACGAGAGGTTTAGAGCTTTTGCCTTTGGGGGAGATTCTGCGGAAAGGAAACCATATGACTTAGTAAAATGTAACTATCCACATAACGACCGAATAGTCAAGAGGTTGACATCGGTAAGACTTTGTGGGAGCCCATTGCGCAAGTGTATACTGGAGGTTCGGGTTCGACTCCCGATTCGGTCGATGGATGCACAGGTTCATGACTTTTTGCCTTATTAAACGGCATGGGGACGTGGGTCTCATCTGACCAAGGAAAAGGGGGTCAGGCTCAAACACGTGTAGGGATGACGAAAGGATATGTATACAGGACAGGTAGATCAAGGGATAACGACCGAATAGTCTAGAGGAAGACCTCGGTATCGGGTTCCAAAAGAAATTGCCCTCCTGTATCACTGAGAGTTCGGGTTCGACTCCCGATTTGGTCGATTCGATGGCTAGGACAAGTTTTTGATAACAGAAGCCTATCGACCATAAAAGACTAAGACGGCTACCCGAAAATACCAAAGGATAAAGGGGTAGACATGGCGCTCAGTTTTTGCTGAAATAAGGCACTTTCACGAGATATAAAGACAGGACTCCTTTTGAGTCCGGAAAACACTGTTATCAGATCACCCTATACTAGGAACAAGTAGGCGAAGAGTATTCTAATTGTTGGAAGACCCGGAAGCACCGGCAACGGTCTCGGGAACGCTGGCATTGGCATCTTCGGCAGTTCCTGCGTTGTTCAGACCCAGCTTAGAGAGATGAATACGATTCACCTCTTCCAACTGCTTCTGAACAAAAGTGTACTGCCCGCCGTAATACCTGGTGGCATGGGCAAGAGTGTTGAGTTCGGACTTTAAGAAGTTCGCAATGGATAAGTAGGTAGGGGACTCCAACGTTTCCAAGTTGAGGAAGGGAACGAGGGCAGTGAACCTAGCAACCTGCTGCGCTTCAGAAAGGCGCTCCTGAACTTCCTCTGAAGGAATATCAGAATGGATAAATGATACAAGGATTTTAATACGAACCAGCGGTCTCGTTTTGGAGGTTGCTGAAGTTGGGCTCAAAGCGTGCTTTCTTGAAGGCAGGAAGTTTACCGCGAGCCTTAGAAAGATAATATATAGCCTTTGAGTACGAGTTGGATGAAGTACAGATGCCGGGAACGGCGGAGTAAGGGATACTCACCGTGGAGGCACGGGTGATGGCGCCCTTCTTCTGGTTTGATGGCATAAGAGTCGACTTCATAGGGAGGGATTGGATCCAACCACTCACGATGTTGGAGAGGCCGTTCACGTCGATCTGACCTTTGGCCCAGATGCTGGAGTTAATGCCGTCGG